>JABCMJ010004472.1:0-14345 GCA_014822125.1 Arbutus unedo | reverse complement strand
GACCTTTAGATCACATAAATTGATGAAAATTTCCAGGTCCTTACAAATACAATTTGTACCTCATGATTATTATGAATGCTATTGCTCTTAATCCAAAGACAATTAATGGATGTGTACATTTAATGTTGTTGACTTTGATTCATTATATAGTGAGGCCTTGTGGGCCAATAGTTTCGATGGTTTGGGTCACAATATTAAATGTATGATAACTATTGATTATTAATAAAATGCATCTCCCAATATAGGGATTGATGATATCCTCTTGAGAAAGCTTATAAATTTCAATTATGCCAAATTTTACAGGTTGATATTAGTATTTGACATAACGAATTAGTTAAGTGGAAGGTCTCAATGAATTTTATAGATGTTGATTAAATAAATTATTCGTAATTTATTTTAATCAATAGGTATTTGTAATCTTAACGTGGAGAGATAAATGAACATTTAATAACATAGAACTCGAAACATAATTTTGATATGGGAAGAAAATGCAGTTATAATTCTGTAGTGGTATGAATTGTAATTTATATAATTTAAAATAATTCGTGCTGGATTAAGATTCCAAATTATATAAGAAGTCCAACCCATCTTTCTTCTTAGGGTCTCTATCATTGTATATAGATACACTGCTATGCCTTCTAGGTCAAAACATGCTTGATACTCTAAATATTCAGAATATTAAGAGAGATTCAATGAGAAAAAAGATATCACAATTTTGAGCCCACTCTCGATTCGTGATCAAGGTGCGATAGAATTACGATATAAGATGACGAGGTCAGTCGAGCAAGATCAATATTCTAGTCGTGCACATACTTCGATCTCATCAAACTGTGGAGGTTACTGAGATCAAATTAGAGAGATCTCCAAGGTACGAACCCTAGTTCCGCCATATAGGGTTTCATATATTTTTTTTTGTATAACATGTGCACGTTTATCACTTGGTCTCAGGAACCGATCACTAACACGTACAACGTTTTAAACTCTTTTATCCATGAGTAATGCTTTTGTACAAAGGAAAATAAGTTAGAAACATGCTTGTTACCACACTTATCCTTTTTTAAATGCTCCCCGCCCGACATGAGTTGTTTAAACATGAATATACTTAAAATGCCATAAATATCAAGTAGAGACCAGTTCTCGAATCGAGTGCGATGGAGACCTAACACCTTCCCACTGTGTAACTTACTCTCAGACTTTTCTGATCTCTAGTAAATGAATGATTAGTAGCTTTGAGATAGATGTGTTTGCTTGGTTCCTCAGGAAAAGCCTAAACTTGAGTGGTGACTCTAAGAAACGGATCACTAATGAAGAAACACTTAACGAAATTGACAAAATAATGATCACGCACACGCAACGGGAAAAATTAGATGCGCAGGTCCAGCAAACCGGTCTGGGGCATATCTTCTGGTAGGGAGGCCACAACATGGTTATTCGAGTAATTATGTACTGGCTAGGTTCAAGATGGTGATTAAACTTAGTTGATTTTTGTAGCATTACCGCTAATATGGGCAAAAGTGTGATTTCCAAAATCTAGGGTTAGTTACGTAGACAACTGAACATGGGATGAATATATAAATGTAATGATTTAGGATAAGAATGTAAATTTATAAAATATAGGGACTAAATTATAATTTTATAAATACAGGGGCAAGTTTGTAAAGCATATGGGCTATTTGGTAATTTAGAATAGTTTGTGGGTTTAATTTTGTAATTAATATAACACGGGGTGAAATTGTAATTAAGTGATCCATAGGCTAATTAGTAATCAGTTACCATTTTCCTCCTGTGAGTCAAGGATTTTTAATAAGTTTTGGGTCAAATCGTAGTTTTAAAAATATTCTAGGGTTAAATATGTAATAATAGTTCAGGGGTCAAATTGCAATAATTAAGTTAATAAGATAATTTAGCAATTATTAGATTTTCAAATTACATCTCTTCGGGAACAATGTACCAACCGGTAGTTTGGCTGGTTGCAAGGGCGATCGTTCGGGTGGTTTGTTGGACCTGCTGTAGGTCATCTTCCACCTCTGATTTTTCTTCTAGTTTTGATCGGTTGTCCTTCCAACTTGTATCAAATTGTTTATTTTGGACATGGTAAGATTATCTTACCTTGATTCGGAGTTTCGAAGGGGTTTTAGGTGGATATAGTCGCGAGTCAGCAATAGAAATTGCCTTCTTTCTTCTTCTTCCTCCTTCTCCCTTCTTATTCCTCGTAGCTTTTCCTCTCCTTTTGCTCGTGAGTTGTAGAGGATTTGGTGTGGTTTAAGAATGGAGGGACAGGTCCTTTTTATATGGGAAGATGAAGGCCAAAGGGAATGGACGGTAGGGATTTTTGGGAGATCGACAGTGATGGTGGGATAGCTTTTCGATCATGGTAGAAACTTCATAGTAGGGTGGCAGATAGGATGTTCTATAACTGATGGGAGGTTGATGGATGGAAAGACAGTTAATGGATGGGAAGGTGATAAGGGAGAAAGAAACACATATATGATCCAGATTTGTGTATATACATTTATATATGCAGGTATATATACACACACACATCATGTAAAATATATAGATATAAATTTTAGGTGTTTATGTGATATATGCACATACAACATAGTATATAAGATATCGTAACATGAAACGATACTCAGGTAACAAATATTGATGTTCAAAAATTAAATTAAGTATTTAGAAATTTATTTTGGAATTGAAAGTTTTAAAGAAATGAAAATTTCTCTTACTAATATTTTAAAATTCCAAGTCCTTACAAAGGTGGTGTACAATGACGCATCATTAGCCTGCTTTATATATAGTACAACACATTCCTTACCTGTGTTTTATTTTCTTATTGAAAAAGCCGGTATTTCGCATAATACAGGAGTTACATGCATTATATATAACGTGAAAGCTTCACATTTGTAGAAGTCTTGTGTGGTCGTGGATGTCACAGAAGCAAGTAAAATGACTGTGAACACACTTTGCACTATTTATAAATACTTCTAAAATGAACTATTTTATGAACTTCTTACTCATAATGCATTATTGGTCAACTTACTATATTGAGTTGAAAAATCATCCTAAAATAGGTATTGGTAAATTTATCCAGCATAATATTATGTTTTATCTCATAAATTATATGTGTCAGTCTACAAAATTGTACATATTATACATATTTTACCTCACTAATATAAATCCTACTCCCGCTTGCAACACCGCCTTCGATAGTTATATTACAATACATAACGGTGTTGGATACTCAAAAGACATTTTCACAACAAACGGGTAAGATTGTTTTCATTTAATCAATGAGACTGGTTACAAAAAAATTAAACAATAATATTAATTAGTATTTATTGGCCTCACAACTTTCAAAAAATAAAAAAGGTACGTTAATGTTGTATTTTGTTCTTTCTCTCACTAATTGAACACTCTGTTTTTTTAAGTTAATTAATTTCTATAAATACTTACTTTTCAAATCTTCCAAAAAAGTTGCATAGTCTATACCAGTTTATATTATAATACGCAATGCGTGAGCTCTCAAAATATATTTTTACAATAACGGTTATGATTATTTTGATCTAATAATTGAAATTCACTATAAAATAAATTACACAATGTAACATGTTAAGAACTTAAATAATAATTAAATTTAAATTTAAATATATATTTAATATTATTTGTAATGTTGTTCGCGTAATACGGAACGAGATACTCCTGCCTGAAGCCAGCTCTTTGGATCCTTGTTGATTTTTGATGACAATCCACTTCTCTTCACGCGAGACGTTGTTAGCATTCGCCCATTTCGCCTCTCGTTCCTACACTTCTGCTCCTGTTCTCGACCCCTCTTTCACTATCCTCCAACTTCTCCAACTCTCCATCTATCATCATTCTCTTACGCTCACCAAACAGTCCCATGGCTGCCTCTATCGCCTTGGCTTCGACCAACACGCCGTTGTTGCAACCAAACTCATCTCTGCATACTCTCTCTGTCGAAACCCAGTTGAAGCGCGAGCCTTTTTCGACTCATTTGAATACAAGAATGTGTATATGTGGAATACAATGATCAATGGGTACGCAAAAAATTCTCTGTACAATGAAAGTTTTGACCTTTTTAATCGAATGTGCAGAAGTGAAGATTCACCTGATGATTTCACTCTTTCCACTCTTTCGAAAGCATGTTGTGAAATTGGAGATTTGTGTGCGGGGGAAGCCATTCATGGCAAGTGTATACGTGTTGGGTTTGTCTCAGATACCGTAGTTGCTAATTCCATTGTGTCAATGTATGACAGATGTGGGAAGTTTATTGAGTCCCGCAAAGTGTTTGTTGAAATGCCGCAGAGGAATGTCTCTTCTTGGAATGCTTTAATAGCAGGTTTAGTTAATTATAGGGAGGATAATGTTAATGGTTGTGTATGGGAATTTGTTAAAAGTATGCAAATTGAAGGTTTGGAGCCCGATGCATTTACTATTTCTAGTCTCCTTCCTTTGTGTGGGGGAGATGTTGAGAGAGGGAGTTATGGAAGGGAGCTTCATTGTTACGTTGTGAAGAATGAACTGGGTTTGGGTTTGGGTTCTGATGTTCATTTGGGATGTTGCTTGATTGATATGTATTCGAGAAGTAATAAAGTCAATGTTGCTAGGCGGGTTTTTGACCGCATGAAGTCTAGAAATGTTTTTGTTTGGACGGCCTTGATCAATGGTTATGTACAGAATGGATTATCAGACGAAGGCCTGATTTTGTTTCGTGAAATGCAAGTGAGAAACGGAATAGAACCCAACAAGGTCTCCCTTGTGAGTGTTCTCCCTGCTTGTAGCTCGATTTTAGGTTTATTGGGTGGGAAACAAATCCATGGATTCGCCATTAGAAGGGAATTGGATTATGAAGTTCCTTTATGCAATGCCATGATTGATATGTATTCCAAATGTGGCAGCTTGAATTGTGCAAGACGAGTCTTCGATGGTGATACTTTTTGTATAGATGCAATATCTTGGAGTACGATGATTTCTGGATACGGATTGCATGGGAAGGGTCAAGAAGCCATTTGTTTGTACAAGAAGATGCTTCATCTTGGGAGTAGACCAGACACGATTACAATTGTGGGGGTGCTTTCCGCTTGTGGTAGGTCAGGATTGGTAAATGAAGGCCTTAATATTTATAACACGGTTGTAAAAGACTATGGGATTAAACCAACGCTAGAGATCTGTGCTTGTTTGGTTGATATGTTGGGTCGATCGGGAGAGCTGAAGCAAGCATTGAATTTCATCAGGACAATGCCTGTAGAACCTGGTCCTAGTGTTTGGGGAGCTCTTCTTAATGCTTCTCTATATCATGGGAATTCTGAGATGCGAGATTTGGCTTATAAGTTCCTTATTCAGATAGAACCTGAGAACCCTTCTAATTATGTCTCACTTTCAAACTTATATGCTTCTTCGCAGAAGTGGGATGTTGTGGCTGAAGTGAGATCAGCAATGAAAGAAAAACGACTTCGGAAGTTGCCTGGGTGCAGTTGGATAACGATCAATAGCGAAACTCACAGGTTCTACGTTGCAGATAAAGCTCATTCGTGTTCTGACATGATTCATGAAATGCTGGAGGAACTCCTTTTAGTGATGAAGGGAGACGGCAATTGTCCTGCTTTTGAATGTTTGACTTAGATTTTGTATAAGAAGGGGTAAACAGGTTATATGGAACAATCAGGGATGGTGAATACTGTTCTTATGCCTAAGTTCTATGGCGCTGCAAATCTGCAATGAACACAGCAATCTGATAGCAGGAGAGCTATCCATTTGGCTGGCTGAATCTGTTCCAACTTTCAAGTTCAGGTCTGTCAGATCTCATACATTTATATTGTTGTGTTTTCTTTATAACCGGATTTTTGGGTCAATTTACTCATACCTCGACTAGTCCCAGGGCTCTAAGTCGTCAAATGGGAGAACCTGCAGAAGCCTCAAGATTTTTTACGGGCAGTGAGATGAATTGAACTTGCGAGCTTGGGAGAGTAAGCCCTTATCTGCTGCCATGCTCCCATTCAACCAACCTTTTGGGGTTATTGATGCGCTTCTATGCAACGAGAAAGGTACATAAACTGAGAGTATCAGCTTCGGGTTCCTAGATTATAGATTATTTTTTCTTTTGCAAACTAAAAAATGAGACTATCAACTTCAAGGTGCCATCCATTTGTTTCTTACTCGTCTATTCATTTGTTTCTCACTCATCTTTCTCTTGAAATTTGATCAGAGCTGAAGCTACAACATCTTCTTCAGTGGTGCGTTAGTGGGTATAAAACACAACGATTTTCTCTTGAAAATGTATAGGCATACAAATGAGAACACTCTTATCGGCCATTCCACCATTTTTATGTTATGGTGAGATAAAATGTCAGAAAATGTATAGGCATTCAAGGTGGGATAAAATGTCAAAAGCTACACCCCAACAGCTATTGTTGACCTTCTTCCAAAGTCTGGTTTGGGTGAGAATCAATGGAATATTACACACATGATTCATCATTTAATGCTCTTTGGCTTATTTTCTCTGTTGTGCCTATATATACATGTGGTAGTGATAGCATAAGGATATCCTAACAGAGCAAAGTGAGAAACGGTGAGTGAGCTGAGTAGTGGGTGCTCCTTTGAGTGGGAACAAAGCTCCTCCTCCAGTGAGCTCTAGTGCAGCTCTGGCACGATAGATGAAAGGAGGTGTGAGGTGAGGGCAAAATAAGATGTGTGAACTGAGGGCAAATTAAGAAGTGTGTGGTAGAGTGGCTGAGAGAAAATTGAGTTTTCTTATGCAAATATTGTGATTCTCTTTGTGGATGTATCCAATTGGAAAATCTCATAAATTTATTGTGTTGTGTGTGTGTGTACATGTAATTGATCATGGACTGTACGAGATGAAATTCTCATATACAGTTCTTTGTGCCCACCGGGGGGGGTTTACACTATCTATGATTTGTTCGAAGAATGACTCGAAATTCACGAGATTGCCGATGATATAACTAGTAAATACATGTGGTTATGGTCGTCTGATTATTATTTTTTTATGTTAAATATGCTATTGTTTTAAGTGAAAAGCTTAGACTTGGTAATATGTGTGTGGTAATTATATGTAAAATTACATGAAATGGATTTTTTAAAAATGTCTGGGCATACGTATGGGAGAAACCTTCTTAGCCATCTGAGTTTTTTTTTTGGAAAGAGATTCAAGAAATCTTTCCTTGATTAATCTACCTCTCTTTAGGTAGCGTATCTCAACTATTAATTAATAAGTTTGTAAGGATCCAAATTTTTGTAATTCAATTTAAAAAATTAAAATGATTCAATTTTTAAAGATTTTTCATGCACATATTTTTAGTTCATTACATAATTTTATTTTATACACGAGTTCATTGGGTTGCATGAGACTTATGGTTTGGTCTTAGCCCATGAGCAATTTAGGAGTTAACCACTACCTATTGTTGATTTGGACCTTCTTTTTTGAGCCCAAATTTTGTAACCCAAAACTTATTTCTCTCTTTGATCTAAGATTCAAACCCATTTGGCCCAATTCCATAACTCAATCTACATTGACTCTTTACCATGGGCATCCTGGATAAATTTTCTTTCCCATCATTTACCGCACCCCATGTTCTTTTCACTCATTAAGTTCAAGAAAATCTATTGCAAGATATTGAAGCTTGAAGCTCACATGGGAGATCTTCTTCCCCCCATTGCCACTCTTCTCCTTGGGCTTCACTCCATCTCAAATCTCTATAGAACATGTTCCAAAACCTCCTCTTTCCGTTGCATGGTTGACACATGATTCTTCCTCTTCCCCTATGATAGCTCTAAAATCCCTCAAATGTCACCTGGCAGAATTGTATCCAAGCGATATTATGGCCACTTGTACCCTCCACCTGCCTACTCTATATATGGCCTTCTCAACCAACTTCTTGGCATCATTGAAAATTCAAAGTTGCTATAGAGAGAGTGAGAGGTTTTAATTTCAGTTAGAGAGGGAGAGAGAGAGCGAGAGGAGAAAATTCAACCGAAGTTCTATTTTTCCCAAATCAAGCAAATTCTTCCAATTTGAGATTACATTACCTTCATTCAAGGTAATAGAATCCTCTCTTACCTCTAATTTATGTTATGGAACTCCATTTGAGCTTCACGAAGCTCTGAGCAAATAGACCAAGTTTTGGATTTTTGGAAACGACGATCTCCTAATCGGTTGCCCCTTATCAATTCATCCGGATGAATCTCATTTCTCTACCAATTTTGTACTAAACATATTGAAACCCATTCGGATGCCTTGTTATAATCCATCTGGATGACCTTGCATGTTGAACCTGATTTCTATAATCCACTCAGATGCCCTGTTGTGCTCACCTGGATGAATTTGCTTATTGGCTATTATTTCCATAAGTCATCCAGATATCATGCCCATTCGATCTCAATGAATTTACTCACTAACTATGACTTTCATAAGTCATTCCGATGCCGTATCCATTCCATCCCGATGAATTTACTCAATGAATATCATTAATGCATGTTATTCCATTTAAGAGGATAAGTAATGCATTTTAACTAGTATTAACTGCATTGCATCTGTCTTGTTTTGTGAAACCATCCCAATAGGATGCCCCTTTTGAGACCAACCGGATAACCCAGCCACTTAGTCCATACCTATATTATACGGCCATTGCTCAATTGGATGCCTATGGTCATCCATGCGGATGACTTTGCATTGCCCAACTGGATGATTTATGCATTCTGTCCGTATCATGTCTGTAATTCTAATCATGTTTTAATCTCGCACATATGCTTATGTGGTTTCGTATTTTACATGCGACATTATGAACCATGTTATCCTTGTGTCATTTTAATGATCCTAAATTGTTATTCAAATAGTTTGTTCAACTTGGAAGTGTGGGTCTAAGTACACGTCATAGAATATTGACAATGATCTATCATGAGTTTTGGACGACAAATGAGATTTTGAGCAAACCACTAGCACGTGTCATATTAGATATGAAAATACTCCTTGGGGAGGCGTGTTAGGATGTCTTTATTCGTGATATACATTTTAGCCGAACTATGTCTAGTACCACCAGGCTACGTCTTGGAACCGAGTCGGTCACCTCTCATGTATTAAGTCAAGTTATGTCGAGCCGGCCATGTTCTTTAGCCGTGTCATGTCTTCTTGAAAGTAAAATCATAGTTGAAGGGTGGAGTTAGAAATTTTATATTAAGACACAACACATGAGAGGCATAACGTCTAGGAGCATAATGATTAGGAACATGAAATACGAGAACCGATGTTTGGATATGTATGCGTTAGATACATGGTTCAACTTAGGGGTAGGGACCATATCAGTTGGAAAAATCATGACACTGATTTGGAAATGGATTTTAACTTACGGGCAATGCTGGAATTTTGAAAAGAACTTTTGATGCCATCAAGTCATGGTTAAACAAGTGACAAGATCTAGAATGAGTCTTACAAAGTGGACTTGGACTTTCATCGTGCACTTCATACTCTGATTATGATATTACTTACGATTATTCATTGTCATTGTTCATCATCTGTTCATGCATTATTCATCTTTGTGACATAAATTGGGTTACAGGTAGATTTTTATTAATGAGTTTTATCGCTCATTGTGCAACTTTTTCCTGCCACTCACATTTCATGCCAGGTATCGAAGACAACATTGACAAACCCGATTTCCAGAGCATCAATGACAACAACATCGAGGACGACCAGATTGCACCTTGGTTCACTTAGATTGCAACAACCCGTTACGAGACACATGACATATGTGAATATTGAACTAGATTCCCTCTTGAAAATTTTCGAAATGTGACGTAAAAATGTACTGGATTCCTCTAGGTATGTCAGGAGTGTACTAGATCCCTTTATAGAAATGCTATGAGTGATATGAACTGATCCCATTCGGGAGAATGCCTGGTGTGAAAATCTGACACTTAATGAGAATATGTTAGTAATGCACGTGAGTCGTGGTATGCATTAAAAGAATTAAGGAATTATGAACCATCATTGTAAAGCTATTTTATGTTATCCTTGGTTGATCTTTGTGTTTCCCTTGTGATCTTACCTATATAATATCTTCGGGTTTTATGTTGAAAGGGGACATACATTTATGAGTGGATAACTTGTGAAAATAAATGATATTGATAGCCACCTATGGAGCGTGTTGGAAAATGAGGTGGTATACTGTCTCCTCCAGGAGAGTGTTAGGAATGACGATATTATGATTAGCCACCTTCGGGTGATAAACTAGGGATAACTGACAAGTCACAAAGTTGAGGATATAAAGATACGTATGAGTTGGATATCGGTTGAAGGGTCCATCTGAAGATCAATTGGTGTCATAGTAGTGTAAATACGCATTTCTGAACTGTTTGGGTAATCGTGTTAGATTGAGACTTAAACATTTGAGGTAAGGAGAAACACATTGACTATATGTGGAGACATGGGACATGTGGGACAAACCAGCGAGTGAACGTACAAATAGAGGTACTGACCTGACAGTGGATTGGTGATACATTGATGGGAATTATGAATTATGGAATGGGAAATGAGTCGATAGAGAGTGACGGTTTAAAGGAATGATGAATCTGTGCTGATGTACAGGTAAGGGAATGATGAGTCTGTATTGTGGATTGGTCCAGTGAATGATGAACCTGTATTCTAGAACGATTGATGGATGACGAGTCAGAAACGAGAAAAGTAGTGAAATGAACTTGTGAACCTTGACACGTCTCGTTGCATTGATTTAGCATCATGACTTATGTACGCCATTATAACTTGTTTACGTCGCATATCATATCTCTTCAAAAACACATTATTCAGGTGTAGACATTTCTACTGGGCTGTGTAGCTCACCATATTATTTTACAGGTGTTGTTCCAGATGCTTTGGATGAAGCGCGTGTGCTGCATGATAGGATGCATGTTTTAAAAATTTGATAGGAGAGATCCAACATCTTGAAAATGACTTTTGAAATGTGTAAACTAACTTATTCTCGAATTATTTCTTCTGTTTGATAAGAAAAGTGAATGTTTAATTTTGATATATGTAATGAGCTGGCTATTTGCCCACATTGATGTAATATATTGAACTTCGTGAGGTTTTATTTATGATAAATGGTTATAAGAATATGTTAAAAATTGAGGGCGTGACAAGGTGATATGTCAAAAAAGAAGTTCGGATGACAGCGTTGTATCAGTTTAAAGGTGGATAGCTCATTTTGGAACAATGAAATTGCTTCGTCAACTTAAATCAAATTGATTTTTTTCAGGTAAAAATTGTTAGTTTCAAATAAACCATTGCGAAAAATACGAATTTCGAAAATATATTTTGGATCTACTCCTTACACATGCATAAAGTTTCATGAGCAAGGATAAGAGATTTAACTTTCTAGTTCAAAGAACTGAAAAATCCCAACAAAGATTTGATACCTTCTACACGTTACACACTAAAGATCTTCAACCCTATAACTCATGAGAACAATAGTCAAAGGGTTTGTTAAAACCCGAGAATTTTTTCTCCCACTATCTTCTCTTAACTCTCTATATTTCTGTAATAGAAAAGTTACCTTACTTCTTTATTTTAAGAGAGAAAAAGATATATTTATAGGGAATGAATCTTTGGCCAACAAGTTAATCTCTTGTTGAAGTCTAGGTCTCAAGAAAATTAATATATTATTACCCGTTAAATACTAATACCACCATAATATCAAACCCCTTCACCATGCAATGCCCATAAGCAACAATTGGTCATTAAAAAAAATACTGTCAAACCAAAGCATACTTATATTTTAATTCCATTGACTACTAGTTCACTTACTTTTAGTCTAGAAAAAAATATTCTAATAAACCTTTCATTAAAATGACTAGTAATAGGTTCCAAAGACTAACCCAATGAATTAACTCAAGGAGACATTATACTCTATAATAAATAGAGAGTGAATTCCATCTTGAAAATAAAGTTATCACAGTCATAACATAGATTTCCCAACCCATCGAGGTGTTGATCAAGTTGGACCTCACTCATTGGTCAATCAAAGTGACACACGATAGAAACTTGAGTTCATTTATTTTCTCAGGTTTAAGAGTGAATTACAATTAGCATTATGAGATTCACAGTTAGTGAGATAGTCGTTAAAATAGTGTGACTCGTATGATGGTCCTTCAATGTATACTATATACACCAACATATTAACTGAAGTCTTTCACTTCAATGATTAAGATGAATCATTCTATCTTATAAAAGTTAATCTTGTTGTAGTTGACCTGATAGATAGTACCTTTCTAACAGCAACTGTGAATAATTTTAAATTGCAAGCAATTATGATTTATTTCTCCTATATGTAAATCACATTCACATAAAAAAGTCATATTCAATGTAATTTAAGACTTCTGTTATTCATCTCATGAATCATTAATATTCATCTCATGAACTATGTCCAATGTTTGAAATAAAACATTTCAAAATAATAAAATAAAGCTCTAATAGTATACGAGAAATAATAAATAAATTGGTATTGAGGGCATTAATCCCAACAATCTCCCTCTTGCGCTCATAACCAATCAAGTTTAATTTTGACACCCATGTTATCAACATGACGTTCGAACATACTAGAAGGTAACGCATTTGAAGTCAAAGTCAGGATATCCATTGGTACCAAATCCTCTCCACTATAGCCTAGCACATAATCTCGAGTTCTTCTCAAGCACTTTAGAATATGCTTTACTGCTATCCAATGTTCAGGTCTAAGATTCGATTGATATATGATGACTATGCCTACTGCATCATAGATGTCTAGTCTAGTACATAGCATAACATATATAAGACATCCCACAACAGAAGCATATGGTACTGTCTTCATTTTCCCTTTCTCCTCAAATTTATTGGGACGCTGATCCTTAGAAAGAGGGACTCTACGTTTGAAAGGTCAGAGACCTTTCTTAGAATTATGCATGCTAAACCTAACCAAAATCTTATCTATGTATGTAGCTTGGGACAAGCCTATCATCCTATTTTTGCGATCTCCTAAAAGTTTGATCCCAATTTTGTAACTCGCTTCTCCCAAGTCCTTCATATCAAACATATTTGCCAACCAGACTTTGATTGAAGACAATGCTCCTACATCATTCCCAATGGTTAGTATGTCATCCACATATAGTACCAGAAACACTACTATTCTACCTTCACCCCTTTTATACACATACGGTTCATCTAAATCTTGATCAAATTTGAAAGATCTAATTACTTGATCAAATCGAATACTCCAACTTCGAGACGCTTGCTTAAGTCCATAAATGGACCTATGCAACTTGTAAACTTTTTTCTCTTGACGATTAGCTATAAAACCATCTGGTTGGACCATATAGATGTCCTCTTCAAGATGACCATTCAAAAAATGCCGTATTGACATCTATTTGCCAAATTTCATAATCATAAAATGCAACAATGGACAAGAGAATTCGAATGGACTTAAACATAGCTACAGACAAGAAAGTCTTCTCATAATTAATACCCTCTTTTTGAGTAAATCTTTTCGCCACCAATCGTGCCATATAATCTCAACTTTTCCATCAGCTCCTCTTTTTCTCCTGTAAATTCACTTCCACCAAATTGTTTTAATATTGGATGGAGGATCCACAAGCTCCCAGACGTGATTGGAGTACATAGACTCCATCTCACATTTCATAGCTTCTTGCTAAAGTCCCGAATCTATATCACATGTTGCCTCATCATAAGTAGTAGGATCAGATTCATGTGGAGAAGGTTCAGAACCTTCTTCTAGAATCAAGAATCTACTAGGTAGCCTAGTCATCCTCCCACTACGATGAGGTGGCGATGTGCATAAAGTATCAGAATTCCTAGGTGATTATTCTATGGTGGTCAGAATTTGTTGAGGAACCTCATGTTCATATGACAACTCTTGAAGAACAAATTTTCCTTTGGGCTTCCGGTCCATCATGTCACGCCCTCAATTTCAAATATATAAATAATACGTATCCTTAAGAAAATCTCACAATATTTACCAAAGTCCAAAAGATTTCATCTATGACCAACCATAAAAAAAATATATAAATAATTCAAATTTTTATTCCAGCTCAAAGGGGATAACTCAACTCGACTATGTCAAATGCCGTATTGAACTATTTAAAGATACATTATCTGATCACCAAAATAGACAAGAAATATACAAATTGTATAAAACCTTTCAAAAGGTTTTACAAGACAATAAGTGAAATCTATCCACGTAGCTCTCGAAAATGATGCATCACCTCAAGCACTTCTAGCACTCCATGTTAAACTTCCGATAGGGTACCTGAAAAGGATAGGG
>JABCMJ010004469.1:0-15539 GCA_014822125.1 Arbutus unedo | reverse complement strand
TATTAATTATTAATGGAATCCACGTCCCTTTATAGCGATTGATGATGTCCCCTTGATGAAACTTATAAGTTTCGATTGTGTCAAACCCTGCAGGTAGATATTTGTATCCAACATAACGAATAAATTAAATAAAAGGTCTCAAGAAATTTTATAGATGTTGATTAAATAAATTGTCAGTAATTTATTTTAATCAACGGGTATCTATAATATTAACGTGGGGAGATAAATAAGCATTTAATAACATGGCGCTCGAAATATAATTCTGAAATATGGGAAGGGAATGCAATTATAATTCTATAGTGGTATAAATTATAATTTATATAATTCGGAATTAATCCGGGCTAGACTAGGAATCTCGAATTATATAGGAAGTCCAACCCATACTTCTCCTAGGGGTCCCTATCTTTGCCTATATATACACCGCTATGTCTTCTAGGTCAGACTGCAATAGGATTACGGTAGAAGATCTCAAGGTCAATTGAGCGAGATCAATCCACTGGGTCTTGAGAATCGGTTCCTAACAATGTGCTCCCATTTCCATCATAGAATTGGTAACGGTTGAAATATTCCTCCAGTATTTTGGTATTCTGCCTTGACTTGTTGACATGTCAAACATGTCGAAGCAAATCTGGAGACATTTCTCTTCATCCCATTCCACTAATACTGTCTTCGAAGGTCTTTATACATCTTATTACCTCCAGGATGAACAACGAAGCTGGATTGGTGAAATGCTTCCAACATTGACTCTCTCAATGTTTTGATTCCAGTACTAACAACCTTTCCCAATACCTCAATCCTTCTTTAGTTCCAAGGGTCCATCACATTGTGACCTCGCCTGAGACTAATCGATGCTTCACAAATGCTACCTTCTAGTCAAAACATTGTACCAATAGTATATCTCTGTGCAATTCTAGTGTGGGACCAAGGCATTCAAACTAGCCCCCTCTGAATCTTCTATCGCTTATAAAACAAACTTATTCACCGACTTCATCATCATCCACTCCTAAATTGTCAGACTCGCCACTGTCATCCTCGACTTCTGGCTTAGTGTGTCAGCCACCACATTTGCCTTGGCTGGATGGTATGACAATATGAATTTGAAATCTTCAAAGTATTCCAATCATTTTCTTTGTCTCATATTCAAATCCTTCTATGTGAGCAAATACTTGAGACTCTTATGATTGGTGAGACTCTTATGATTGGTGAATATTTCAAACTCCTCTCCATATAAGTAGTGATGCCAGAATTTCAATGCGAACACTATAGTTGCCAATTCTAAATCATGAGTTAGGTAGTTTTTCTCATGTACCTTCAGTTGCCTTGACCCATAGGCTATAACTTTTCCATACTGCATGAGTACGCATCCTAGTCCTTCTTTAGACACATCACAAAACACCATGTAGCCCATGCCTATTTTCGGTATAATTAAGATAGGTGCACTAGTCAACCTTCGCTTTAGTTTCTGAAACGCGTTTTCACATGTTTCACTCAAGTTGAACTTAACGCCTTTTTGAGTTAGGCGTGTCATCAACTTTGTAATAGCAGATAAATCTTGTATGAACCTTCTATAATAGTCAGTCATCTCAAGAAAACTCCTGACCTCAAAGACCGTTGTCAATTTCTTCCAGTCCATTACTACCTGCATTTTGCTATCCTCGACTGATATACCGTTCAAGACACGACATGTCTCAAAAACTTAACCTCCTTTAGGCAGAATTCGCACTTGCTAGCCTTGCCATAGAGATGGTTCTGTCTTACAACTTGTAGTGCTACCCTTAGGTGCTCCTCTTGTGCTTGCTCCATCGGCGAATAGATTAGAATGTCATCAATGAAGACAACCACGAACCTATCCATGTACAATGCAAAAATCTTATTCATTAAGCATATGAACACTGTTGGTGCATTAGTCAACCTGAACGACATTATCACAAACTCATAGTGGCCATAACGTATCCGAAACACGGTGTTCGGAATATCCTACTCCTTTAAACGCAACTGGTGATACTCAGACCTGAGATCAATATTTGAGAAATATGTCGCTCTCCTTAACTGATCAAACAAGTCATCAATTATGGGTAGAGGGCACTTATTCTTTATCGTAATCGGATTGAGTCGACGATAATCGATACACATCCTAAGTGTACCCTCTTTCTTTTTCACAAATAAAATCGGTGCTCCATACAGTGACACACTTAGCCGGATGTATCATTTCTTTAGCAACTCTTGGAGTTGAGTCTTCCACTTTTACAACTCGGCTGGCACCATCCGATACGGTGCCATTGATATAGGTGACGTTCTCGGTTGCAACTCAATTATGAAGTCCAATTCCCACTTCAACAGCAACCTTGGTGTCTCATCGAGAAACATGTCCATGAACTGACAGACCACCTTGGGTAAACCCAATTCAACTTTGGACGACGCTTAGTGGAACTCCAACCCACATGGAACACAAATTAGGACGACGAATAGAACAACACTTGGCACGACGGCTAGAACAACACTTTCTATTAACGTTTCTAATCATTCTCTACACAATTTTACTATTTATAATGTTCACCCAACATCCTCCACTTTCTTGTTATAGGTGACATTTGAATTGGTGTTTTTAACGTATATTCTAGGGTTTCACATAAACCACAAACATCGTAAAATCCAATCTACTACAATCCGGTAGCACAACGGCTATTCTAAAGTCAAATAAGTGGCACAACGCCCATGTCACTACTTTCTATTTTCAAGGTCGGCCAGCACAATGGTTGTGTCTCTAACTGACAACAACACCTCAAGTAGCACGACGACTGTACCCGAAACATCGTGACAACTACAACATTCAGAATCACACAACTTCAACCTTAACATCCACAACTTATGCATAACTGATAACATAACAACAACATAATATCATGGTCAAATTTGGTCAACTCGCTCACACGGAATCCCTTGGGATCTTTGAACATACTTAACGTGATCGTGGATACTTTTGCAGTGTGTTCATGCACAACAGAGGTGATTTACAGTTCGAAACAATAGCTCGAGATGTCTGAACAATAACCAATAACTTGCTGGATTTTACTAAGTCGCTTGAGTAGCCTAGAGCTCATTCGAGTTTACAAATTCTAAATTCTAGAATTTCAGGATAGAATCTAACAAGATTCAGACAAGTTACTCAAGCGAGCTGTTGTTTTATAACTAGAGTAAATTTTATAAAGTTGTCTTCAGTTTAGGTCGCCAAGAGCATATCTTGTGGGGCCGTCTCAAGAGAGTTGGGCTATTTTTTATTGCATTATCGGCAAATAGTCGTCTATTGCTTGTGGGGGAGAGGGAGAGGAGAGAAGTTTTGTCGTAAAAGAATTTAGGGCATTGTAAAGAAAATGGGGGACGGAATTTAATCAAACTTTGTGTTTTTTTTTTTGTCATCTAGGTTTTGAATGAGTGTTTTTAATTTGTTTAGTAAGGGCATGATCGTAAGAACATAATCGGAATAGTTGATTTACCAATGACGAGATATAAGATAGAAAAGGATATCACATGAGAGAATCACAAGATAAACTTGCGTGTAAGTATTACAAACTGGGAATATTCAGGCCTTGGTCTAGAGCCATACACGTGGCTAAAGAATCCCAACTCGGAAGGTGGGATTGTGGTTCGAGAACACCCGATCATATCCTTAATAATGACTTCCCTGCTGTTTTCTCCTACCAAATAAGTACTATTTTAATGGGAACGGGGCCCCCTAATTAAGGGAGACTTCCAAATCCAAATGGTACCAAACCACCTGACCTGTTCTGCCCCCGTTACCTAAAACCATCTCCCTCTTTCCCTAATCCCTATGGGAGTACCTAATCCAATGTAATTAACACCCCGTTTCCATATTATCCAATCATATCATCTCAAGGTCATTCCCGTCATTTCACACCACCTCTAAGCCCTGCCAGCGTGTCCTCAGACAACAGCACCCAGTGCATAAAACCGGATTAGGACATAACGCCGTCAAACCAGGTAACGGTAACGGTAACGGCAACCGGCAGATCTTTCTCTCACGCTTCTCACGATATTGTTCGTTTCTCTCTCCTCTCTTATGATCTATACTCATCGGAATTGGAGTGGATAAGCGACTCCGGTCTGTTTGTTTCTCTGTTGTCTTTTCCTGAACTAGCCGATCCGTTTCTGTCTAATATTTTTCTCGCTCTCCGAGAAGAGAGCGGGGGCTCGGTATCTCGCCTTGACGGTGCCGTCGCTCGCCGGGAACTCCATGAATTCCGACAGATAAGTTCTGAATCAACCGGCGAAGAGAGAGAGAGAGAGAGAGAGAGAGAGAGAGAGAGAGAGAGGGAAGAAGAGAGAGAGTTTGTGAGAAAAAAAAAACAGATAAGAGTAAAATAATGGGAGAATACACATGGTTAACGTGCGATGTAGGAAAAAAAGAAGAGAGAGAGAAGAAGGCATCAAGGCTTTGGAGGTTCTTGCACGGCACAGATGCCTAGCTAGATCCCTTATTCAATATCTTCCCTTGCCTTTTGCCGCAATCAATTCGATTTCTCTGCTGTCCTGCCTCTCTTTCAATCCTAATGCTTAACCTTCCTTCTCTTCCCTTCCCTTCTTTTTCTTTGTTTTAAATACTTCGATTCGACATGCCTCTTTCTCTCTCTCACGCAAATCCACGTTCAGATTTGTACTTTGAGTTTTGAGACTACACGACATGGCGTTCATGTTCATAATTTAGTAAAGGTGCGTGCTTTTTTTTTCTCTTTTCGTTGAGTTCTTGTTGCCTTTGATAATTTTAGGTGAATGTTTAGGCTCGATCCTTTGATCAGTTGTTTCGGATGTTCAAAGTTAGTACCTTTACTGGATTTAACAATGTTTGCCGTGCGATCAGGCTGTTGAATTTGAGTCTTTCCATTTCGTCGCTGTGATTTTGAACTTTCCCTATGGTTTTAGAACTGTATATTAGCAGTAGTTCTTTTGGGAAAACTGGAAATTCCTACTTCAGGATAGCTTGTAATTCGCATTTGTCAGAGACTCAGAATTTGAAGGTTTTGTTGTGGTAGCTGTTGAATTTGAGAAATATGCCTTCCCATATGTTGGAGTACTTCCCCTCATAAAGAGACTCCAGCTCAATTCTTCTTGACTTACTTGTAAAAAGAGACTACATCCTTAATTTAAGTAAAACTTCTTTTAGTTTTTATGTTCTTAAATGCTTCCATTGCAGCGACAATTTGCTGGGAGTTGCCTTCTTACCAGAGTTTAATATTTTCCATGACTGAAATCTTTTGTCAATGATTAGATTCACCTCGGTAATTAGAGTCAATTGCTTACTTATGCTCCTTCATGAGAGTTGGCTGTGCGACTCTTATCTACTGGGAGTATTTTGAAGTTCTTTAATGCATTTCAGCATTTCTTTCTCTGCAATATTTGGCTGATCAAGAAAATGAGGCAGTTTTTGTAATTGTTGATTAATTGTCTTCCAGGATTTGCTAATTTCTGATTCCTGAAATTACTGTCACTTTCTGTATACTCTTGCAGATTTTTTTTCATGCGAAGCTGGAAACTTTTCAAATTTCTGTAGATATTTCAGTTCAGTGGTGAAAGCCAGTGAAGGAAAGGTTTTCAGTTTTCGTATGTTATTTTAAAATCTGGGTCCACCATGCCATCAGAAAGGATGGACCTAGAGAGTTTGTCATCTTCGTCTTTCTTCTCCGAGGAAGCATGTTTCCCTAATGAGGTAGTGATTGCATCTGTACAGTTATCATTTCTGTTCTTATTGGAAGTGAATCTGTGCAAATTCCTTGTTAAGAACTCAATGAACAATAAACATGGAAATTCAACCTCTTAGATTCCCGTCTTTCTTCTAATTTCATGTTGGTATTTTTAATTTTAACACATTGTTATTCCAAGTTGTCATTTATCCCTGTCTGTTTTTATACTTGACAGAGACAAGTTGGGTTTTGGAAGACAGAAACCATGCCTGATAACTATGGTGAGTAGTTGATATCTACCCAATGTGGATTTGCAGACACCCTGATCATTTTAGAATTGAAAGCCTAAAATTTGAGCAAGGGTCAGCTGCTCAACACAGCTGGTCTTTCTTTTTTGTTGTATTTTGGGCTTGACAAGTGTTTACGTTTATGGATCCTACCTTGTCAAGGTACCATTTTTTTAAAATTGGGGCTTCTCTGTGCATCGATAAAAGTTTCATTCATGGAACTTCAGTTTTTTTAAGGTATTTGTGGAAGGTTATGTTTTGCATGCAGTTGTTCGATACTCTCTCTTTCAGGAGTTGCTTCCATGTAGTTGGCATCTATTTAGGCACCCCGTTGTGTACTTGCTGTGCGGTTTCTGGCATCATTTAGGCACCCCATTGTGCATTGATGTGCAGTTTTGGACCTTTACTTGGCATTCTATAGATCATGGGGTGTGGACTGTTTGGAAGGATTCTACTAGACCTGAAGTATGAATAACCACTGCTTGTAGAATGACTGCATGGTTAGTTTTTCACAATCTAAAAATTTGACATATTACAAACTGCAATGTTAATATGAAGGAAATTTCTTTTCAAGCACAGATTTGGACATGTTTACAATAGAAGCCCAAACCTCTTGTTCATTACTGACTTTGTAATTAACATCCCGGTGTTCGCATACTATCTCTAGTCCAGACATCTGATGGGAGATTGAAGATTCTCAATCTATATCCAACAGATTGTTTGGGCTTGTAACTGCCACATGTTCCAGTGTTGCACTTTTAGCTTTTTGTGGATTTTAGAAAGATCAGTACGCGTAGTTAAAGTGCCACTGGATCTATCGAGGCGCATAGTTTGGAAATGAGGCAGTAGATTGAGAAGGAAAGGGATGGCTATTTACTAGTGAGGATCAGAAACATGCTTCCCTATGATCCTAAAGTGTCTTGCTTCTGCTTTTGAACTACTTCTACGTGAAGACTTGCACCCTTAGATCATGATGATGGCGGTTACGTTATGTGACAAGTTGACACTGGATTTCTATACTCGAACGGATTGCAGCTGCTTTGGGGGACTGCCTGAGATGCTTGTTAAATGGATCCATCACTATCCCATGAAGTAGGGATCTGTTCCCCATCTTAATTTATTTCACTTGCGAATATAGTTCATTTCCCCACTTATTATTGTGTTCAAAGGGAGGAAGAGTAAGCCTACTTTTTGGCCAATAGAAACATACTGATATCGGGTATCAGCGTTAACATCCAACACAGTTCCAAGATGAAAAATTTCAAAAATCTGAAGAAAGACTCAGATTCATGTTTGTAAACAGAAACTGTAGCAGGTATGACAGGTGCACGCGATTAGGGCATGGATATTGTTTACCAAGACAAGTGAGACGGGACTGGGTGAGGGAATGGGAGGGCTGTGAAGCAAGTTGATTTTGATACTTTTACTAAACTGTTGATCCCTCTGCTATTCGAGTAACTAAGAACTGTTGTGAATATCATCTTGGGGAAGAACAGAAAGCCATACCTATAGGCTTTATATAGTAATGTAAGAACAAAAGCAGAACCAGTTGATAAGTGTGACACTTTTTATAAGCATAGGCTCAGTGCTTATCTTGGTAGGCTAGAATAGATGTACGTTTATTTAATTGATGGTTAGCACCAGTTATGTTGTCTGATCATATGCAACATCTCGTATCAGACACGTCAAATATGCCTAACCTAGCGCACCTTAATTGTTAAGAAGCTGGGTTATTTGTTGAAGTCCCACTAAAAATAGCTACATAGGAGCCATGTATACAAATCATTTGGTGCTTCATATGTGTTACTAATGAGTATAGGACATGATGTCAAAAATTGACGCCTGAAGAAGTGGCTTTAAAGACATTAAATAGAGCCAGCCTCTTTCATGGAATTCAAATGGAAGCAGCTGTTAGCTGTTTTAACTCATACGTCAGCAGGCTTGTGAAAAAGACTTGCACAAGTGCATTCAACCAGTTAGATTATGTCTCTGTTTGATGCGTAGTTCCAGTTGGTTCGTGGGATTGTGTTGGGGGCTGCTAGTAGATCTTAACTAGTTCAAATCATATAAACTTACATAAGGCATACTATCTAAGCTGTAACTGTTTGTTTTGGTTTCAAATTTTTTTCTCTGACCTAGCACACACTACAATAATCTGAGAAGGAAAGCTTGAGTCTTATTTCCAAGCTCTAGAATCGTGTAAAGAATGAAGAGGGAACGAGGATCTTCCACTGTTTTCAGCAGTTTTCCTTTAGGCTCTACTCTCTCCCCAAGGAAGTAGCCCCCGACCTATTAAACTGAATAAAGATGGGGATAAGGAGTAAGGTTTGAAGCACCTTTAGATTTGCCAGGCATTAGACAGGTTAAAGTATGGTTTGGTGTAGTAGTAGGCTTCTAGGACAACTCCCGCCTGCTGATCAACTTCTGACATTGACTCTGACATTCAGTTTGCGGGTAGCTTTCCTTAATAAGCCGATCCACAGTATTTGGATTTATTAGGTATGTGACATTGCTTTACAGGTAGGAATACAGAATCTTATGCTCCCTTTTTCTCAGGACGCAGCATGTTGAAATTCATTCAATGAACTTTTGGAAGAGTTCGTTCGTTCCTTTCTTTTATGGGGATGACTACGAATTCTTGTGTTTCATTGTTCAAAATGTGGTACTTCCAAGAGAAGTGCAATATATGCTGAATGGTTTCTCATTATATCCTGTATTCAGAATATGAAAGAACTACAAAAAGAGTCCTACTATTAGTTTATCTCTTTCCTGAGTTTCTGCACAATCAATGCATTAAATGTTGGGTTAGATGCAGTAGCTTGAACTATTCTTGGACTAATGTTGTGCCTTTGTGATGCTACATTTATTCAGGTGTAAAAGTGGACAGAGTATTAGGAACAGCAGGTGGAAATTCTGCTGCTTCATTACCCCTTGAGAAACGGATGTCAGCCGATTCTCAGATGGTGAAGTCTTGCAATCTTCCTGATCCTCACCTAGTCAAAGACCAGAAAGTTAATCATAGCTTAAAGAAGCATGCAGTGGGAGCAGAGAGAGCAGCCAGTCACTCCTTTCGGATACCAGTTGACCATAATCCAGGAATTAGAACAAATTTGAATGCAAAGCCAGCGTCTTGCTTGATGGAAGGTGATCAAATTCGTGTCATGGGCGCTCAGTATGAGAATGGTCTCTTCTCAAGCTCATTGTCAGAATTATTTAGCAGAAAATGTAAGCCTCCCAAAACAAGAAGAATCCTGCAGAAGCATGTCTAGGCTGGTGCTAGCTAACATACTTAAACTGTTCAATATAATTTTTACTCCTGACTGGATAGATATCTGGAATCAGTTCGTAACTCCTTGGTTAGCAATTGCTGATTAATAAGTAGGATCTGTTCATTTTAACATGGGTTTCTGTGGTGCAGTGAGATTAACATCAAATAATGCTACGTATGGTCATTCTTTTGGTGCTGCTGCTTCCCATTATGAAGATGAGGAACCTTTTGAGTCCCTTGAGGAAATTGAGGCACAAACTATTGGAAATCTCCTCCCAAATGATGATGACTTGCTCTCTGGTGTGACTGACGGGCTTGATTATGTGGGCCAACTCAATCCTGGAGAAGAAATTGAAGATTTAGACCTTTTTAACAGTGTTGGAGGGATGGACTTGGGAGAAGATGGCTTCCCTCCAGGACAGAGAGGTTCTGAATTTTCTGGAGGAAATACTAGTAGTCAGCTGGGGGGATCTAGTAGTTTGGTTGGTGGGGACCAACGTTATGGGGAACACCCCTCTCGAACACTGTTTGTGAGAAATATAAATAGCAATGTAGAAGATTCGGAGTTACGAGCCCTTTTCGAGGTTTGTTCTCCTCTTTCTTTTGATGTAATATCTTTGATCATTTTGCTCACCTATTGATGATCCTTATTCTCATCTTATTATGTACAGCAATTTGGGGATATACACACTCTTTATACAGCATGCAAGCATAGAGGCTTTGTTATGATAGCATATTATGATATAAGAGCATCCCAAAACGCTATGAGAGCACTTCAGAACAAACCATTGAAACGGAGGAATCTTGACATACATTTCTCAATCCCAAAGGTACTGTTCTGCTTTGTTCATCCTTCCTATCTAGTTATCAAATTGGCTTATCTTCTTTTGTCACAAAACCTCTCATTATTCATGCCATGATAATCACGACAACCATAATTGGTAGGTCTTTACCGCATATCCATTCTACACAAGTTCTGTATCTTGACTTCTCACCTTGATAAATTATCTTTCATCAGGAAAACCCTTCAGAGAAGGATACTAATCAAGGTACTCTCGTGCTTTTTAACCTTGATTCGGCTGTTTCAATTGAGGAACTCCATCAAATTTTTGGTGTCTACGGTGAAATTAAGGAGGTGAGATTCTAATCCTAGTTTTCTGGGTTATGTTAAAAAAGTTCAACTGACGTGCCAGTGAGATGCCAATTCTTGTTTCTAAAATGCAGATCTGCGAGGCTCCACAAAGAGGTCATCACAGGTTTATAGAATATTATGATGTTAGGGCTGCAGAGGCAGCTCTTCGTGCATTGAACAGGAGTGATATTGCAGGGAAGAAGATTACGCTTGAACCAAGCCCTCCTGTGGGCGCTAGACAGTGGTATTGTCCAATCTCATTGACGCCTCTTAGTTTCTTTTTTTTCTTGATCTCTGTTTTTTTCTGCTACTACTACTTTTTGGTACATTTTCTTTTTATACCATTCCACATCATATGAAAATTGAATATTGTCTTAAGACTCTTAGTTCATGTTCTGTCAAATTTTGTTGGGTAGATCTTTTTGTTGCACACACATTAATCCTTCTAAGCTCGACATGGCATTGATAAATGACTGAATAACTTGTTTAAATTAATGCCTGATTTTGATTCCAACCCCCTCTGAACCCTTTTCAATTTTCTTGTTTCCCAATGCAGTTTGATGCCACCATTTCCTTCAGACATTGAACAAGATGATTCTGGTCCATATCCTCACCATTGTAGTTCGCCTAGTAACTCGACAACAGCATTTCCCGGTACAAATTTTGCCCATCAGATATTCTGTTAATTGTATTAGGGGTAGGAAGAAGAAAAAGGTTTCTATTGCTCATAATTTTTGGTTACAGGGCCAGTTTCTCATGCAGGGATCACATCTTCTAGCATGGATAATGGTACTGTTCCAGGGGTACACTCTGCAATCCGAGCACCCATTAGTGCATTTATGGAAAATGTGTTCCATCATGGAATCTCGTCTAGTGTTCCGAACAGTTTATCCTCTCTGGTGAGAGTTGAATCACTTGGCAGTCAATCCAGTTTCCCCGAGTCTGGCCACTCACAGGGCCAGCTAAAAGTTGGATACCAAGGAACCCAAGATTTTCATCCTCATTCCTTCCCGGAGTACCATGACGGTATACCTAATGGTGCTCACTGCAATTCTCCGGTTGTGGCTGCAAATATTAGTGCCAGGCCATCTGATAGAATTGAGAATCGACAGTTCTGTAGAGTGAACTCAAATGGGCATCCACTTGAACTGAATGATGCTGGTAAGTGCATAAGAAGTTCTGCTGAGTAACTCTGTCTCAACTGTGTTATTCAGGTTTCCTTATATTTGTGCCAGGCCATCCGATAGATGCTTTAAATTCCCTGCTAATTGCTCTGTTTCTCAGTTTTTGGTTTTTCTGGAACTGGGAGCTGTCCCTCTCCTGGACATCGTTATATGTGGAGTAATTCACCTCACCCTCAGCCTCAGGGCATGATGTGGCCAAACTCACCAACATTTCTCAACGGGGCTTGTACTACTCATCCCCCTCCAGGGTTGCATGCACAACTTCCGAGAGCACCATCTCATATGCTGAATACAATTTTACCCATAAATAATCACCATGTGGGATCAGCACCATCTGCAAATCCTTCTCTTTGGGACAGACGACAAACCTATGCTGGGGGATCACCCAATGCTTCTGGCTTTCATCCAGGTTCTCTTGGGAACATGAGAATTTCTGGTAATTCACCGCATCGTTTGGAATTCGTCTCCCAAAATATCTTTCCTCGTGTCAGTGGAAACTGCATGGACCTGCCTATCCCTTCCCAAAATGTTGGACTTCACTCCCATCATCAGAGGTGCATGATGTTTCCGGGAAGAGGCCAGATAAATCCCATGATGAGTTCATTTGATTCTTCTAATGAACGGGCTAGGAGCCGCAGGAATGAAGCCAGCTCCAACCAGGGTGACAACAAGAAACAGTTTGAACTTGACATTGATCGCATAATGCAAGGAGAAGACAACCGGACAACACTTATGATAAAGAACATTCCTAACAAGTAAGTAGTCTCGACTAACCATATATGTTGTTTTCTAGAGTTGTTTCAAATGTTATCCTCATCTGACAAGGTTTCAATCATAGGTATACTTCGAAGATGCTTTTGGCTGCAATTGATGAATGTCATCGAGGAACTTATGATTTCATTTATCTGCCTATCGATTTTAAGGCAAGTTTACTGTTCTTAACCAACACCGCCCCGCCCCCCCCCCCCCCCCCCCCCCCCCCCCCCCCCGCCAAATAAGGAGTTTTTTGTTTCGCTTTGGGTTTTTTCTCTTGCAATTTGCAACTTTGGCTTCTAAATATGGAATATTAATTTGCCTTTCCCTTTTGCTGCAGAACAAATGCAATGTGGGTTATGCATTCATAAACATGACTGATCCTTCCCTGATAACTCCATTCTATCAGGTTTGCTTCTTAGTGGTGGAAGAAGTGCCCTTTTTTTCCCTTTTTCCTGTTACTGTAGCAGGTCTCCAGATAGGTATTTTGATTTTTCATTTAATGAGCAATCTAGCTAACAGAGAAGCTGACCTATTCTTCACAGGCATTTAATGGAAAGAAATGGGAAAAGTTTAACAGCGAAAAGGTCGCAACACTTGCTTATGCTATTGCCCATTTCCAGAACTCAAGCTTGATGAATGAGGATAAGCGGTGTCGGCCTATCCTCTTCAACACTGATGGTCCCAATGCTGGTGATCAGGTATATAACCTCTGCTTGAACATGCCCATATAATGAGCGTTGTTATGTTTTCTAAATCTTTTGCTGTATCTACGAAATGTTCGGCAAAGCTTATGAAATTGTTGCTGGCCTTGAGATTTATTGTACTTGGTTCTATACCTATGAAACGTGGTTATTGCAATGTCTCACATTAGTTTCTCATTTTCCTCTCATGCCACAAGGCATTCAGCTCTATGCATGTGGAGACACCACATAGCAATTACAATCAACCAATAGTGAAGTAGAAATATAAAGAGATCTTAGACTGGCTTTTTCCTATCTGCAGGTTCCTTTCCCTATGGGCGTCAACATTCGATCTAGACCCAGCAAAACTCGACCCATTATCAGTGAGGAAAACTATCAAGAAAGCACACAAAATCTGCCAAATGGGGAGGAATCTGTTAACGGGGACTCGTCTTTAGCGTATACTAAGGATTCAGACTGAGCAAGCATCTACCTTTTTGTCGGGACTAACTTCTATTAAAACCAAGTTATATTTACTTTTATTCCACCCCAAATTTTATTATTATTTTAGGGGTGGTTAACAGGAAGCAGAAGACAAAAAGAGAAGTAAGGGGAAGAATTTTCTTTTGGTGCTTCTCTGGAAATTATGTCGCCTAAAAATTAGAGGGATGCTTGAGAAAGCTAAATGAGTACCCATTTTGGGATTATTCAACGTACTGAAGCAAATTTTAAAAGAAGCCCAACTGGGGTTTTGAAATTTTGGAGTGTCTTTTTCCCGAATATATATGCACAGGAATTTCTGAGCAATGGAGTTATTTTCTGCACCTCGAGGAGGCCCTCTACCATGCATTTTACATTTCCTGCATTAGACTCATCTCTTTTTTTTGTGGATTGTGGCTTGTCTGTCAACAAATATATAACTCAAGTGGTTGAAAATTTTGAAGTGATGTACTGATGATGTCTTACATCATTTATTATGTTGGCCTGTGGGGGAGAGAGGTGAGGGTCTGCTTCTGCAATGGCTTATCAGCTTCTCTTCTAAATGCAGATATTTGTTTTTTTGGTACTTACCTATTTATGTACTGTTTTTACACGGTATATTAATCTATGGTTTGTCAGATTACACGTTCTTACAATGGAGCTCTGTTTATTTAATGAGACTTATCTTTCTGCATTTTTACTGGAACTGTTGTCTGCTATATAGAATGAGTAAGTTTATGTACACAACTTTTATGCACATAACCGAATATGATCGGAATCATTCCATGAATGTGAGGTCCTTTAAAATAAAATGAATTCCACGTCCATTGGACAATAACAGACTTAGATGTGTCCGAATTTGTGCACCAAAAATTATGTTCTTAAACTTTATCATATAAAATTGGCCTTCTTTTATTACAATTTTCAGCTTCAAGTTAGAAAACCTAGTGAAAGTTGCGGATTTCAATACAAAATATTTTTTTAAAGTTACGGATTTCAATACAAACCTATATTTTTTTACCCTGGAAGTTGAAAGTGGTGTTTAGCGTCTTTGGTTATTGCCGTCTCTTTGTATGTACTCACGTTCCGTTTGTTAAATTTTTTTGTAGCTTGAGATTCAAAAGGTGGTGGGATTAAAATAAGATTCGCAATATTAATAAATTATTAAAACTAGTGTTGTATACCAATCAGAACTTTGAACAAATTGACATAACCCAAAATTGTGTTAGATAAAAATTGGTAGTTGAAAATCGTAGATAATAAGTGACCATTTTGAGGTTGATTGTGGAATCTTATAATTCTCCTTTACTAAACGAGAAAATTGTACATAGAGAAACGAGGATTTCGAACCAAATCTATGAAGATGACGAATTCTCTTAGTTGGACAATTGTAGAAGTGGATGGATGTTGGCGTTGGCGATGGCAATGAAGATGAGGTCGCGCTGAGCAATGATTGATGGAGCGCCAATTCGGTAGCTCTTCGCAGCAGATCAATATCCGGCTTGCTAATATTTGGTATAACCTGATATTGCTAATTTGGGGACTAATTCTATCGTCCACTTATGGGAATCTTAGTTAAAGTCAGAACAAAATTCAATATGGTATGATTTTATAAGAGTTAATAACACTTGAAAGATTTTGAACCTGAGACTTTTGAAAGGAGTAAAATTCTAAATTCTGAGCCTTGATCACTAGGCCAACTCCTTAGTGTTGTTACACTCCCTAGTTAATAATTAAACAATTTTCATTATGGCAGAAATCTTTCACCTTTCATCATGATTCTTACCCAAGGGAATAAAATTAGCCTGGAAAGAAAGAACGAGAGGGGGAAAAGGTGATTGAAGAATGCAGAAATTAATTCAGTGAAGAATGAAAGACGATTTAGGTTGAGAGCATCTTCTAGCACTACTTCCTGTGTCATTCACTCAGGAGCTTCACCCCGTATGACTAGTAGTCAAGTTATCGTCTTATTTTTGTTCATTCCACATGAAAGTTTTGTGCTTAAGGCTCCGTTTGGATGGCAGACTAAATTCCGGGATAATATTTATGAATGGGG
>JABCMJ010004466.1:0-42551 GCA_014822125.1 Arbutus unedo | reverse complement strand
GTGTGTGTGTGTGTGTGAGAGAGAGAGAGAGAGAGAGAAGAAGAGAAGTTCAATTGAAGTCAATTCATCCAATTGAATCATTTATCTTTCTAATTCAAGCTTCCTTTGTCCTCATTGAAGGTAATGGAACTCGTTTCTTACCTCAATTTATGTCATATACCTTTGATTTAAGCTTCACGAAACCATGAAAACCAAACCCAGTTCTGTAATTTTTCGTAGAAGATGATAGTCTTACCAGTTGGTTATGTTTTGGACCATCCGAATGAACTTCTATTGTCATGCCCTCAAATTTAAAACAGAACTAATTAAATAAATAAGTAGGTATTAGAGAATCCTTGCCAAAAACTCAATGAAATCCTCCCAAAATATTTATGCATGAGGAGATAAGTATTCTAATTTCATCATAAATACATAGTGAGTTACCTCAACCATTGACTATTTACATGAAATAAAAGTTTTCAAAATATTACATTGAGTATATCCCCAAAATAAGATAGAGTTACAATACATCTTCTAAAAAACGGTTAAGTAAAATATGCTAAATAACTCCAGGCATGAGACTCTTCAAAAAAAATCGTGCAACACTCCAAGCACCCATGCCAAACGATGCTAAGCGTCCTAAGTTGCACCTGAAAAGAAAATAGAGCAGCTGAGCTAACAAGCTCAATAGAGAACTCTATACCAAACTTACATGAATATGAAATGCATAGTTTAACAAGTGAACATCAATGTCCAATAATAACGAGATTATAAACTAATTCAAGTTAAAGGCTAAAGATGAATCATGTCATGCAATAACGTCAACAAGTTTGAAAAGAACTATTTGTTACACCTCGTAGGTTATTAATCCAATCAATCACGTTTTCTTACATTTTTATCTTCATACCTAGTAATCTCGTAGGAGACTAGTTCATTACTCCTAATATTTTCGTTGGGGAGTCTAGTTCAAGGCCTTCCTAATATTTCCGAAGGAGTCAAGTACAATCACTCCTAGTAGTCCTAGCGAGGAGTCTAGTTCAATGCCTTCCTAGCATTCCCGAAGGAGTCTAGTATCATTCTCCTAGCATTCCTTTTAAGGAGTCCAGTAATTTGAGTTGTTTGCACCTATTCTTTCAGCTTATTTCTAAGATTCACATCGTATGATTACAATACAATATGTTAAAAATTTAAGCCAATGATTACGAGGCATGTGCAATACTTGAGAGAGATAAGTTGATGAAATAAAATTGCTATTACTGCTAATGATTTCCGTTAATATAACTCAAATTTTCGCTAATGATTTCAATATGAATAAAGTACGAAATTACTGGTAATACAAACACTATTACCGGTAATACAAATGATAGTACCGGTAATAAATATACTATTACCGATAATACAGAACACTGCCCGAAAACGAAACACTAAATTACTGGTAATACAAATACTATTACCGGTAATACAAAACACTGGCAGAAAATGAAGCACTAAATTATCGGTAGTACAAACACTATTACCGGCAATAGAAGGGACTATTCAAAAATGCTCAAAAATAAAACACGGTATTATCGGTAATATAGACACTATTACCGGTAATAAAATGCACTGTCCGAAAATGCGCATTTTCTGCAGATTTTTCTCAAACTTCAAATTTCAATCTCTAAACTAACACCCAAGCTCATAAACCACCAAAACAAGTCATACACGCATAAGAGAGGTACGAGATTCCTACATAGAGTGTCGGATCGAAGGATTTGAGTTTCAAAAGTAAGCTCTAACTCCAATGGTGGATGAACTTGAAATAAACCCTCTCCAAGCGAAAATAGCACGATCAACCACCAAATATTCATCAAATGCAAGAGAAATATGAAGGATCTTGAGGAATTTTTGAAATTTTAGCAAGATTTGTGAGAAGGGTTTGAAGGAGCTAGTACACACACACCTCCATGGGTGTGCAACGGGAGAGGGAGAGAGAGAGAGAGAGAGAGAGAGAGAGAGAGAGATGGACTTTTTTTTTTAGCTTGAAAAGTCTGATGTAAGACATTTTAAAGTCCCAATTACACCTTCACCTTCCCCCCCCCCCTCGGGCCCAACTATATCACTTGTTACCCATAAAACCCTTATCTAACATACACCACACATAAATTTCAAATCATTATATGCGCATAAAGTGCAATAAACCACTTGTTAAATTGAATTTCTGGGTAATTTATATAAATTTTTTTTTTTTCGGATTCCCACATCTATGTTGTATCTGGAAAGTGCTGTATTTTCTATAACCCAACCGGTTGGCCATTTTTGGACCATCTGAATGACTTTGCAAACTGATAACTAGTCACCATGGTCTTGACTGGTCACTATTCATTCACTGACATCTTATTTTCATTACCTAAAGTTAAGTAAAGACTTTCTTTTCTTTAATGAAAATAAGGAAGTACCCATTGCCAGAATTTTTAAATTTTAATTATTTCAAAATCTTATCTCCTCCATTTTACTACAAAAGTAAAAAATTATGCTTTTTCTACTAGAAGAACAGCTTGTAACTTACCTTAACCTTATTCTATTGAGTCAAATAAGCATACCATTGTTCTTAGAAAAATTCAATGAACCATTACCGTCACTTTTTATTTCTTAATTTGGAACTTCAAAAATTCACTTTTCCATACTTAGCTATTTTTCTGACAATCAGATTTTTCAGCATAATACAAACATGAGACTAAATGAATTTCTAAATCAAGAAATGTTATTTCTAACCATATTGTCAATGGCAAAACATAAACTTGGACTTTTCAACATCTATATCATACTCAATTGGATGTTCTAGGGTAAACCAACTGGATGACCTATATTGAATCAACCGGATGACCATTATTAATCCAACCGGGTGACTTATGCATTACGCTTTTATAGCCCATGCATTATGCTTTATAACTTATGCGTTATGTTTCATGAACTATGCGTTATGTTTCCTATGTATGATATGGTGTCTTTCAGTAACATGTTTATACTCGGTGCATACATGTTTATATAGTTCTCTATTTCATTTGGTATCATGTTATTTTCATGCTATCTTGATCCTCTTAATTGTTATTCGAGCATGTGTTCACTTAGTAATGAATGTCTATGTACACATCATTTTGAGTATAGTCACTCACTTGTTTTTTATGGTAAATGATATTTTGAAAAATAACACCAAAATGTGTCGTAAGAGACGTGATATTACTCCTTGGGGAGATTGTGTTAGGATATCTTTAGCCAAGATATGGATTTAGCCGAACTATGTTTGGTACCATCGGACTACGTCTTGGAGTTAAGTCAGTCACGTCTCATGTATTAAGTCAAGTCTTTTAATACAATGTCGTGAGCCGATTATGTTTTTTAGCTGTGTCGTATCTTTTGAAGATAAACCATAGTTGGTGATGGAGTTTGAATTTTTATATCAAGGTACGACATATAGGAGACATAACGCCTGGGAGCATAATGGTTAGAAACATGGGATATGGAAGCTGATGTTTGGGTACGCATGCATCGGATACGAGGTTCAGTTTAGGGGTTAGTACCACATCAATCGGAAACATCATGACACTACTTTGGTAATGATTATTTTGACTTATGGGCACCACAATGTGGACCTAAACTTGGGATTTAAATGAACTTTTGACACATACACAGTCAGACACGTGTTGAGATCTAGAGTGAGTATAGAAAGTTGACTTTGATTTATATTGCGCACTTCATACTCTGATTATTTATTGTCAATACTACTTCTAGTTATTCATTATGATTGTTCATGACCTGTTCATGCATCATTCATTTTGTGGCATAATTTGGGCTATGGGTAGGATTTTTATTACTGAGCTTTATCGTTTATATGGTGCAACTTCTCTGTTCTTGGCATTTTACGCCATGTACTGAAGATGGAATAAAAGAACCCGAGATTCCAATAGTCGACGACGTCAATCCGGAAGAAGATTCGATAGCACCTTGGTCTACTTAGAATATAATGTCCTGTAATCTATGGTTTACCTAGATATTATCGAGCTCCTTTTCTATTTATGCATTTTTCATTTCAATTATGTAATTGAAACTTATTTTATTAATGGAATAATTAGTCTTTTGATATTAAAAATTTTATTTAACGTTTTCGAGAAATTAAAGCTTTACAGTGCGATTCTTGTGGATACACACACACACACACACATTACACTTATACGACATAAAAATATACGATTATTTCTAAAATACTTGGAATAAATTATGTACATACTCATGCTTAAAATGAATACACAAAAATTTAGTTAAATAAACATAAAACTTATTGATTTCTGAATTAATGAAATCGGATCCTAACAATAAATTAGGTACAATAAAGTTACAATCATGCGATACGATTGACAATTATTAGATACACTTTTTGATAAATTTATCACATTTGAATTGAACGTTATAATTTAAAAATAAATTATCATAAACTCGGTTATATTTCCATATAATACCATTACAACCGCATTATACAAAATATACCATGAAATGAAATTAATAAACAAAATAGGATAAATATGTTATAAACTATATGCAAACTGTTATAAACACATAGACAACTAACAAATCTTAAAAATAAGAATTAATTATAGACAGCCAATTACATCTAATAGAGAAAAAGTAAGATTCGCTGTTTATAAAATAAATTAGTTACAGTTTTATCAATTACGATTCGTTGATGCTAGATGAATGCGTAGACGCACATATTATTTACTAAAGGCAAGACAGATAAAAACCATGAGTAGAATGAAAATTTAGGTGAGTAGAATGAAAATTTAGGTGATAGAAATCGTGATTTAAATTACTATTTTTATTACATGAACAGAAAAATATACTGTAATTTAAAATAAAAAAAGTTCATTAATAGTAAAGGTAAACTACTGGTAAGATGCCACTCACTACTGTAACAAAGTCTATCGAGCCAGGTGGAACAATAGCTGACCTCTGCTTCCACAGAGGGCGAAGAAGTAGAAGAAGGAAGCTAATGGTGGTGTTTGGTGGTGGCAAAGGCGTGGGTCAGATGGTCAAACTTGGCGGGAAGGCTGGTGTGGGTCAGATTCTGGCCGCCCTTGCGGCGGCTCTCTTGCTCCGCCTGTTTTCCGGCCCTGGTCCTGCGCTCTTGCCGGAGAACGAATTGGAGGACGAAAGAGACGATGTCAGTGACGGAGAATTCGATAACGGCGAAAATCCAGCGCCCGGAAAAGTTTCTCCGGTGACTATACGGTGGAGTGACATCACTTGCTCCCTTTCCGATAAATCCTCCAAAGTGAGTTTGTCCTCACGACTAATAGACATCGGCATTTTGTTTTGGTATTGAAGCATAAGCTCTAACTAGCTAGGGTTTCCTGAAAACGTGTTTGGTTTCCGAGAAAATGTTTGAAGGGGTCAATGTAGGATTTCAGCTTTTCTGAGTCCTTACTGTCTGAGCCTAATCGAACTGTTTGGAGAAGGTATTGTTCATTATTTTCATGCACGTGTAAGTACTGATGTTCTCGAACCAAGAATTATAACCATAAGTCGCTAGTATTCTGTTTTCTGTGTGTTTAGTTTCCTCTGCTTTTTCTCTGCAACCAAACAGAAGATGATATTATAGTTGGCATTTCTATGATGGATAGTCTTCAATGTCAATAATTTTAGTCGTATAGTTGTAGACATGTAAGTGTTTCTTATACTGAGATACACTACATGTGCGTGTACATGTCAGTGTGAGAATTCGTTTTGTATTATCTGTGAATCTTGCATGACTAATAATTTGATTTGAAGAAGCTCAACAACATTCAAATTTTGAATTGGTTGCTTAGGTGAGATTTTTGCTAAATGGTGTGAATGGAGAGGCAAAACCAGGAAGATTGCTTGCTATAATGGGGCCATCAGGATCGGGGAAGACAACGTTGCTCAATGTTTTGGCAGGCCAAATATTTGCTTCGCCCCGTCTATGTTTATCAGGCCTTTTGGAGGTCAATGGACGACCCATTTCTACCAGAAGTTATAAGTATGTTTAGCTTAGATAGAACAGGCAGAGTTTAACCTCTATTTTGCACCACAATGGTTTTGTTTTTACTTATGAGCTCATCTGCAGACTTGCCTATGTGAGACAAGAGGACCTTTTCTTCTCACAGTTGACAGTTCGAGAGACATTGTCTCTTGCTGCTGAACTTCGACTTCGGGAGATATCTTCGGTTGCAGAGCGGGATGAATATGTGAACAACCTCTTGTTCAAACTAGGCTTGGTAAAGCTAGTTTGACTGCTTTCTTTTCCTATTTTCTTGCATCTATTCATTCATGAAAACTTTTCATGCAATTTTTATGGTGTCTGAAGTTTTTTTTTTTGTTCAGTTTCCCTTGAACTTTAGTGTAATTTTCATTTTAACGCTGACCCGTTTTTTATCTTCATGCGTAAAGTGATTCTTTTACCATTAACCCGGGGTTTATGCTTATATTACCCTTTCATATTATTGCCAAAATATGTGGTTATGAGTTGCTTTTGCTGCGTCCGTTGTCATTCTCTTTTTTTTTCCCACTGTTTTATTTTCCAAACTTTTGAGGTTTATTCTCCTGCTGGATGCATTGCCAAGCTTTTGCTTCTATGTGCTTTTCCTTCAAAAGGTCAGTTGTGCTGATTCCCGTGTTGGGGATGCAAAAGTTCGTGGAATCAGTGGCGGTGAAAAGAAGCGTTTATCTCTAGCATGCGAGCTTATGGCTAGCCCATCCGTCATATTTGCTGATGAACCAACAACTGGTAGGTCTGCGTTCTTTTTCATAGTTGCCTTTTGGATATTTTAGCCAATAAAATAATTCATTTGTTTTGTTGGAATGCTATCATGATGGTGCAAAATTATACTGGTTGTGATTTTGGTTCAATGGCAATGGGCCACACAAAGGACGTAGCCCTCATCCTGCCATGGACATTCAGCTCGTAGGGGATGTAGTAAACATATCTTCAGTTCATTGGTGAATAGAATTTTAGTCTTATTTTGGTCTGACTCTGTTGACAAAGCTTTCACATTGTATGGTTATTAACTTGTAATTATGAAACTCATAAAAATGAACAAATTAGGCTTCTAGAAAGTTTGGTTCAACACCTTATGCTCAGACCTTTAAAGAGGACTATGACGGGAAATAGTTTCAGATATGTGGTGAACAATTGAAAGCTAACAAGGTAGGGGAAAAATTGAGCTACATTTAAAATAGGTAGGTGAATTTTATGTGATATAGGATCATTAACCAGTTGGTGTTGGGTAAAGTCTAAACATTAAGCTTGGCTCAAGAACTAAATCAAGCTTGGAGAAAAAGCCTAGAATAACCAAGCTTGAGTCAAGCACGAGGCTGGCTCAAGCATATTGTCCTTGGGCATCTCAGTACACTTGGTTTTCTTCTTGTTTTGACCCAACTTTTTTAGTCGATATTAAAGGTCACTGCTTGTAAACGTATGTCTACATAGTCCTCTTGGAAGGAGACCCTTGAAACTCTTAGTTAGACCTTCCACCCTCAAACAAGTGGCTAAGAGCAAAGAGCTAACTGCTAAGAGCTAGCAACATGACTAATAGAGCTGGTGTAAGCTTTGTGTTAAGTTATATTTATGTGTAGGACTGTAATTAGATTAGGATTAGGTTTTGTGTCCGTATGTAAATAGAATTATAGATTGGTTAGAGTTATAGTTAGTTTAGTCTTCTTTTTACTTGTATAAATAGTAGAATAGAAAAATTATTCTGGTTTTATTAAATCTAATATGATATTAGAGCGGTACAAAAACACCCTAGCCACCACCGCCTAACCATAAGCCGCCACCACCACCAATGTTTGTTGCTGGGGTCGGTCAGTGCTACACCTACCATAGCGTTGTCGCTCTCTCTCCCTCTCTCTCTCTCTATCTCTCACTCGACCTTCAGTTTGTCTTTCACCAGATCTGTTTGTTTGATTTGTTTCCGAACTTCTGGTAAAAGAACCAAACTTGTTCACCGTGAGCCTTCCCTTTGCCTGCCAAGCCTGCTTTGCCACCACTGCTGCTCAGATCAACTCTCGGATCTGCCACCACCACCGCCGCCTGATTTGTGATCTCCGCCATCGCCGCCGGATCTCCACCGCAAGTCTTCCCTTTTTCGGCTACGCCTAGCTCTTCTGTTGCCGCTGCTCAGATCAACTCTTAGATCTGCCACTAACATCGCCACCTTCGCGATCTTTGCCGCCTTGTTCATCGTCGACTAGTGCTCACCAAGGCACTATTTTTTTTTGCAGATCCACTCAGATCTCCAGCAGCCCAGTGCTCATACCACCGGTGCTCATCGTTGACCGGTGCTCATATCACCAGTGCACTGTTTTTTTGGTCGCTGCCACTCCGATAACCGGCAGCCCAAGCTCCTGCCATTCTCTCTCCGGCAACCTCCTTTATCTCCGGGCAGTCCCTCTCTCGTCTGCCCTCTGGCAGTTTATCTCCAGATTGTTTGCTATTGCTTTCCTTGTTTTGAGGTATGACTGAGGATCCAATAATTGTTCCCACGGATCCGTCCGATACTAAAGATGCCTCCAACTATGACCAGCTCTTCGACAACGCTCCTTTGGATATTTGTTCTATCCAATTGGACGGTGTCAACTATTTGCTTTGGTCTCACACTTTCAAATTAGCCATTGAAGCCAGAGGTATGTCAGAGTTCATTGAGGGTCCTGTTCTCTCACCTGATAAAAGTGAGCTTGTTGCAGTTAAACGATTCAAATCTTAGTAATCATTAGCCATGACTTGGTTATTCACCTCTATGAGGGTTGAGATTCATCATACCTTTCTACTCCTGGATACACTGTATAAAATTTGGACTACTGCAGCCCAAACTTACTCACAACAAGGTAATGATGCACAGTGCTTTGAGTTGAGAAAGCGCCTTTGTACGTTGGACCAGCATCATTGACTTGTCGCTATATATTATGCAGAATTAAGTGGAGTCTGGCAGGAATTCGATTACTATCAGAGTTTTCAGGCTGTTTGTACTATTGATGCTGCCACTTGGTTAAAAAGATTGGAGAAAGACTGCGTGTATGACTTCCTAGTTGGCCTCGATATGGAATATGGTCAAATACGCATTCAGATGTTGGGTTGTGTTCCGTTTTCATCTTTGGGAGAGGCTTCTGCAATTGTCCAGAAGGAGGAGAGTCAAAGGGGTGCTGTGGTGCCCACTCCTCCTTCTGATCGTTTTGCCTTGCTTGCCACCCCTTCCTCGGGTGGAAAGTCTTCGTCTAATGCTAGCTGCGGGCCTCTTGATCGTGAGTCTCTCAAATGTGATTGCAATAATACCAGTCATATCTGATATTTTTGTTGGAAATTACATGGACGCCCTCCTATGGGCAAGGGGGCGAACGTGGTGGTCGTGGTCGTGGTCGTGGTTGTGGCTCTGGGCATTCTCAAACCCAGGCCCATGTTTCGGAATCGGCATGTTTCGGAATCAACTACTGCCACCTTGCCTGAATCTGGGTTCAGTATTGGAGTTCAAGCATTTTCAGATCCTATTAGTGGTTTTTCTTAGGGGGAAATACAGACTAACTGGGTGCCTTATGGCTTGGGCTGATTCTCCATCTACTATAGCTTCATCAGCAGCCTCCACTTCATCTAATTTTACTCACACAGGTATCCCAGTTAGTGCACTTACTGCCTCTTTTGTTGTTCCATGGATTATAGATTCAGGTGCTTCCGATTACATGATAGGTTGTTTCTCCATATTTGATTCTTACTCTACTTGCTTTGGTAAGGATAAGGTCAAAATAGCTGATGGTTCATTCTCTACTATCTTAGGAAAAGGTTCCATTTGCTATTCTCCCTCTTTGTTTTTCTCTTTTGTTCTCCATATTTCAAGTTTTGTTACTAATATTTTATCTGTTAGTAGTCTTACTTGTTTTGCAAACTGTTCAGCAATTTTTTTCCCTACTTATTGTGTTTTTTAGGAATTGAATACAGGGAAGCTGATTGGCAGTGGTAAAACACATGGTGGCCTATATTTCTTGGACCTTGCCCCTCGTACAGCCCCTTAACCCATGTTATGTGATCTAGCTCTGTAATCAACTACTAGTTCCACACTTCCTATGTTATATCAGTGGCACCGTAGATTAGGTCATCCCTCTTTTGGTACCCTAAATTTTTTTTCCCTTATTTAGTTCAACATTGTTCTAGGAGTCAGTTTTTTGTGAAGCTTGTGAGTTTGGAAAACATAAACGATCTTTTTACGCACCTATTAATAAAAAAAAGTGATTCTCCCTTTATGGTTATTTATTCTGATGTTTGGGGTCCTTCCCCCGTTTCCTCTCTCAAAAGTTATCGATGGTTTGTCACTTTTATTGACTGTTTTTCTTGTGTCACTTGGGTGTATTTACTTAAGTCAAAAAGCGAAATTTTTTCCTGTTTTTAATCCTTTCATGCAATGGTCTGCACCCAATTTAATTCAAAAATTAAAATTTTCCGTAGTGACAATGGTATTGAATATATTGATAGGAGTTTTCGGGCTTTCTTAGATACCAATGGTATACTTTTTCAGACCACTTGCGTTGACACTCCACAACAAAATGGAACTGCCGAACGCAAAAATCGCTATCTTGCTGAGGTCGCTCGCTCTCTTTTATTTATTAGGAATGTTCCTAAAGTTTTATGGGGCGAAGCCATTTCAACTGCCATCTACCTTATAAACCGCTTACCATTCATTATTCTCCTCTTCAAATCCCCTTTAGGGATGACAATTTCTTCCGGTCTGAGGATTTGGAGGCAAAAATAAAAAAAAAAAAAACTGGGGAACGGGTCGGAGGCAGGTCTTAGTACATCCGCCCCCTCGGTTTTAAAATAATTATTAAATATATATTATTTTACTTTTTAACCCTTTAGATATATAAGTATTTACAATTTTACGTTAGGATATTAGAGTTTAGATTTTTTTTATTTTTTGTAAAGATAGATCTTTAAAATATAAAAGTATTTATCTATTATTTTTTACTTTTTACTTTTATATGAGATGAATTGATTTGTTATTATTAAAAAAACCAAAGCAGGGCGGGGTGGGATCCCCGATTCCCATTCAGGGCGGGAATGGAGGATGAGATTAATTCCTCTTTCAGGGAACGGGACAGGGATGGAGGAAGATTTAGGATTCGGGGATTGGGGATGGGGATGGGGATGGTCAAATTTGCCCCGATCCGCCTCGTTACCATCCCTAGCCGTTACGATTCACGATTTAGAAAGACAGTTCATTTGAATTTACGGTTTGACAACCTTAGTGGCCGGCAATATTTGCAGAGAAGTTTACTAGAAACTTCATCAAACCTTGGTTTTCTGGAAGTGGACTTTAACAAGTGGCAGAGCTTTCCATCTTTGTCTCCTGCTGGAGACATATATGCCATTTCCTAAGCTACTGATGGTAGTTTTTCGAATTTCATGATATTTTATTTTCGTTAGGTTGCTATTAAAGAGAAAAAGAAAAGAAAAGAATAGGTTTAGAAGGTCATTGGACTAGGCAAGAACCAGTGATCCTATATCACTTGGACACTTACACAAAGTGCACCTGCTAATTAGCCAGAGAACATAAACAAGTAAACAACCCTAAGCAAGTAGAACAAGGTCCCTGCATAACAAGGTTAGGCATAATACATCTGAAATTATAAACAATTCACAGCTGGCTTCACCATTTGCAAAAGAGAAAAACAAATGGCAAAGACAACAATGGACTAACCTAAAGTAAACAGACAACCTAGATATCATAAAACAAAACAAAACCTACACGTTGTCCCTAACATCCACACAGAAACTAATGTGAGTCCTTACCAAGAAGTGTAGCCATAGACAAAATACTCCCGAGCCTCCAAGATGCACTTGTTCATAATCAAATTTAGTTTTGTATCAGGCGGAATTAAATCCTGACTTTGGAAAGCTCAGATCTACGAACCATGGAACTATCGTTAGAATCGAAAATTTGGCCTTAGCCACTACTGAATGACTGTGTTTTCTTAATTTTCTGACTATTAATGCTTTCATTACATCTTGTGTTCTCTTTGGTGGCTTATCCATTTCCGTATGAATTGAACCAAACCGCACCAGTTTCTTCCCACTTTTCTTAATTTAGGGGAATTAGAAGTTGTAAACGATAGTTATAGAACCCTAAATTTTCTTGGCTGTTACAAAATTTGCTTCTGCTCTTAGGTCTTGATGCCTTCCAGGCAGAAAAGGTGATGGAAACACTCCAACAACTGGCACAGGATGGACATACTGTGATATGTTCTATACACCAGCCAAGAGGTTCAGTGTATGGGAAATTTGACGACATTGTGTTGCTGGCAGAAGGAGCGCTCGTTTATGCCGGTCCTGCCCATGATGAACCACTGGCATATTTCTCAAGATTTGGGTTGATATCTGAACCTCTGTTTTATTTTTGTTGCATCTAGGCTCTCTTAGTCTCCTTTATTGCATCTAAAATTCTCAAAAATCACTTCATTTTCCCTTCATTGGTACTGTACTCTTGGGTGAATGTTAGTTAAGGCGACTCCTCAGATAAGATTATTAAGAGGAAATAAAAGATAGTTGCAATAACAGCCACCATAAAAGCAAACATTCAGTATGCAGAAATTGGCCATGCCAGCTGGTTTGGCCATACTATGTGGAGCCAAATTGCGCTTTGGCCATACTATCTTATTTTGTATGATTTGCAGATGGCTTGAAAGGTTTTCCTTTTGAATCATTTTTCCAGTTTGTGTAGCCTGGAGCTATATTTTGAACTCAACTCTATATAGGATTTTTAAGATACTCTTGAGTAGATCTCTTTGTATGTTACTACTGAATGAGATATTACACATGTGCATACTAGTAGATCATGCTGCTGTGAACGATCAACTGTGAATATTGGCTACTGACTGAACCTTACAAACAAGACATATAACAATTAAATCTTCTCTCGGACATTATCCTTGTCTACTGGCTCCAAATTTGTTGCTCTCAGAATGCTGCACATAAATGATGCATTGTTCATGCTCTTCACAAAAGGAGGGAGAACTTTTTTCTTGTGTTTCTGGAGACGATTTTGGCAATTTCATATACGCAAAGAAGGAAAAGAACACATTGCACCTTGGGTTTTTTCTTTGAATGTATGTAGGTTTGCTGTTCTGCCATTATAGGCATTTTATAGAAATAAATCCAATTATGATAGCTTTTCTGGACACATATTCATTAGAGGTGAATAATACCATTTATGACCAGATGCATGAAAAAACAAGTCTTCTTCCCTTGCCCAACTTGAGATCAAAGAAGGAAATTTAGCACCCCACGAGAAAATCTCTCAAAAGACTTCTGAAATAAAGGTCAGGAAATTCCGCTGATAGAATGGTCTTAGAATATCCAAACCCAATCTTAGAACATAGTTAAATCATAGTAGTTGAGTATGGGTTCTGTTCCCATGACTGTTGTTGTGGTTCCCTGATGATCCTTCAAGATACTTCATATAATGGTAGTTTTCACCTAGTATGTCCAATATGTTGATCACTTGGGTCCCACCGGATAGCCCAGTAAGGTAGTTTTGCTTGGCTCTTATTTTTATCACCCCATGAAGCTTTGTAACATCAGCAGGAGAGAGAATGACAGTTGTAGGGTAGGAAGATTCTATGAAGTGCTTTTACATGTGTCATGGCTCCAAGAATCAGTAGCTGTGCTCTTGGGTCCAATGTCACTGCAACTGGATACTAGTTAAAATTATGTGTATCAACTATCAACAGATTCCGCACATCTGCCTCTTCTGAAACAACTCTCTACGATTTCCCACAAGTATGGAGATGGGGACTCTATGAATTACCTTCTTAGGTGGACTTTTTGCTAGCATAGCAGCATTTGTGAGCACCGCCACCTTTTTGTCCACTGAAGATATACAGAGGAAAATATGTTCCGGGGCAGATGCTTAGCCTATTGCTGTATACTGCTTTTTGCTAGGTTTGATGCTTACACACTGTGTGCTACATGTCGGCGCCATTGATTCTTAGAGCAGAAGCACACCTTTTGTGCGTGAGGATTGATCAAGTCAATGATAAATGTTTCCTCATCTATGTATATAAGGTGTACTTGTAAACTTATAACGTTTATAAGTTGATTGTTATCTTGGAAAGAAAAAACTTCATAGTAGATGAGGAAACATTTTCTTTTCTTTCCGCTGGTTATTAGCTTAGAATGTAGTAAACTAGATGTAGATGGGTAGATTTTCTCAATCAGGACGGAAAACCAATCTCTCAATATCCAGCAGAAACAATGCTTTTAAAATGGTTGAACCTGTGATCTGCAAAATAATAAATTGTCAAAGAGTCCTCTGCCGCTGTGGCAGGAAGACACTCCGATGATTAAGTCAAGCGAAAGCTCATAGGATAATTAATAACTCAGGCTAATATTCTTTATTAGCAAGCGAAATTATGCACTAGTTGGAACGTACTTTTTTTCTTGATCTGGAGCTTTATTTATAGACTTTATCTTTAATCCTAATTCTCTTAGGATTCTAATTGGAGTAAAATGTCTTCTGATTGACCACTAATGAGATAACTCTCTATCAAACAGTTATCTTCTATTATTAGAGTTTCATTCAATTAATACTCCTTGTATTAATTAAATGGCCGTGGACTTCTCATATTTATATAGAGTTGTATCCTGACTTATACGGGATTCTGTCTTATCTCGGAATAACAGTCGCTTATTGCCCTTCTTGGATCGATGGTATCTCGGACCGCCGTTCTCAAGTCGGCAAGATGTGGGGTCGCCTTTCTCAGGTCGGCCGATATCCAAACCATCTTTCTAAGATCGGTTGGATAGGTATTCGTCCTTCTCGGCTCGAATAAAGTATGGATAACTCTCCTCAAGTCGGCCATACTCTCATGTGATCGGCACGTGTATGCTCATGTGTCTTCTATCCGATGCGGAACAAAATCTCTTGCTGAGGGGGATAAATGTATTTCCTTAGGTACATTTTTGCCCTCGTCAATTGCCCCCTAGCTTTGACTGTTATCCGCCGAAATGGTGGAGCAGGTAAAGTTACCATAGGACCTAATTAATCCGATCCTATCCATTCCCGTGCGTATTACTTCCCAACCGTCATTTTTTGAATTTGCAGTGTCGCATTAATTACGATGTGACGTCGTGACAGGCTTTTCGTCTGGGGATTACGCGTTTCTCGTGCGTGCTAGAAATGGAACCGTTTTTGTTTGCCTCCCTTGGGGTGTTTTATTTCCTAAGAACTAAGTCTTTGTCTTTTACTCTTTCCTCGTTCCTTTCGTCCTGCCCTCTACCTCTGGTTAGTGCGTCGTCGTTCCGTCACCGGTAGACTCCCGTTTGTTGACCTTTGTAAGTCGTTCTTCGCATCTGCATCGTTTATCTAGCGATGATACAACATCCCTCATAATGTTGCTATTGAACTGAATGATCCCTCCACTCCTCGTGACGGGAACGACCCCGATACCCTTCACATTCCATTGATGGCCGTCACTGAGGGTGAATCCCGCTTTCCCCTCAATCGCCTTCTTCGTGAAGTCCTCTGTTGGTATTGGTTGCATCCTATGCAGATTTCCATAAACACATATAGGATTATTCATTGCATAGTCGAACTTAATAGGATAAACGACACGAACTTAGGGTGTTGAGAAATCCAATTCTATTACGATATGGTCAGAAAAGGCACTGGCGCCTATTATCTGAAGAACCGACCTCATATCGAACGGATTGTCACCTATCTGACCGATTCCAACTGAGGGAATGACGATGACTTCCCCGACGCTACAGTTGTCGTCGCCGATCTTCTTGGAGAGTTCCCCAAAGGCGTGCCAATTTTCGAGTTTCTGGGGCCGAACCTAGTTACCGTTGCGGCCATCGAAGGTATCCCCGTATCTTCCACGTCATCAGGTGCAGTGCAGTCGCCTTCCAGATCTCCTCGTATCTGGGATTCCAAGGATGAGAGAGAAATTGATCAAGATGTGATGGCGTGCAATCCCGATGTCCCCAATCTCTGTGAACTGATGCACTAGAGGAGCAAGCAGCCCGTTGCTGCCCCAAAGAAGACTGAGCTCCCGAGCTCAAAAACAAAGCCCCAGATGCCGGTCTCTGAAGAGACTTTTGCTGAAGCCGATGTGCTTCTGGTGTCGAGGCGAAGGCTGCCCCATGGGTCCCTTTGATGTTGGTAAACGGGGCCGATCCCCTGACCATTGCAGATTCTGCTGGGGATTTGGATGTTGTCCAGACCCTTGTCGGTATGATGATGTTGCCCAAGGATGTCGAGCCGTACAAGGGCACAGATCTCCCGACTCTGATGCGTTCTGTAATGGCCCATGAGGCTTTTGTAAGTATTTGCTTTGACTTGAGTTTGTATTGCTGATATGCTGATGTTTGAACTTGAGTTTTTATTGCTGATGTGTTGATGTCTGATTGCGCATGCTGCCATATGTTTGCAGGCCATGCAAAAGACTTTGATGTGCCTGAGCCACTGTCAGGATCTGGAAGCCCGATACAACACCATCGATCTGGAACTGAAGGATTGGAGGGTGAAATGTACGAAGGCCCAGGATGACCTGGCTGTGGCCAAGAAGCGGGCTCATGAAGCTGAACTGAAGGCCGAAACCATCCAGTATCAGCTGAGCGCAGAGAGGGGGAAGAATGCCGAGCTGGAAGAGCAAATGGCCAATCTGAAAAGCCATCATGAAGAGAGTCTGAAGTGGGTGCAAGGCGAAACCTACACGAAGGGTATGTCTGACGCCGCAGCCAACTTCATTGAGAATCAGATGCCAGAAATCCAGGCAGACTTCATTGCCCAGGGGTGGAAGGCTGTCCCCTCCTGTCGACCTGGATGCTGAAGTGTCCGGTCATAATGCCGAGGCTGTGGAGGCCACTGAGATCATGGATTCAGTTGTAGTTGAAGGGCGAACCAATTCGGGAGTCGTCGGTGCAGCCGATGTGGAAGAGTCCGCTCCTGTTGTAGTTTAGATTTTGTGATTTTGCTTTTCGTTTGTCTAGTGTAGCTGCAGACTTTTAGGATGGCCCTTTCATTGCCATTTTTCATGTACTGAACTGCGTATTCAATATATTTTCTAGATTCGCGTGTTACATCTAACAATTTCGCAAGTGTTAAATATACGGCAAACTATCTGCATGGTCTAAGTTTGTACCTTAAGTACGTTTGGATGCTACCCCTTCTCAAGTAAACAGAAAATATATATCAAACTGTTTCTCAAGTGTGCTCAGGAATTAAGCCCTTCTCGAGTTTGAATTTAACTCAAACTTTTCTCAAGTTTGTTCGGACTGTTTAAACTTGTCAAAAGTTAAAACATATACTTTTCTCAAGTACACTCTGAGTTTAAACCCTTCTTGAATTTGAATTTATCTCAAACTTGTCTCAAGTTTGTTCGGACTATTTAAACTTGTCAAAAGTTAAAACACACTTTTCTCAAGTATGCTTTGAATTCAAACTCTTCTCGAGTTGGAACTTATCTCAAACTTTTCTCAAGTTTAAACTTTTCGAAAGTTAAAAGACATACTTTTTTCAAGTATGCTCTGAATTCAAACCCTTCTGGAGTTGGAACTTGTCTCAAGTTTGTTCGGATTGTTTAAACTTGTCAAAAGTTAAAACACATACTTCTCTCAAGTATCACGTTTGAACACATATTTTTTCTCAATTATGTTCGGAAGTTATGACTCTTGCCCCCTAGTGAGGCAGTGAACGAGATTACGACATTTACAGCCTTACTGAATATCTGCCAATGAATGAAATAAAAGTGATGCCTTTATTTAACAAACTGGAGTTCGGTAACACATAGAATACGTAAAGAAAATGATTCTACTGATAGAACTTTCTAAGATTTGAAACATTCCATGTGCGTGGTACTTCTTTGTTGTCAAGATCTTGGAGTTTATAGGCACCCTTCCCGAGGCGTCCTATAACTCTGTAGAGTCTCTCCCAGTTGGCTCCAAGCTTGCCATCTGCTGGGTCTTTTGTGTTTCCCATGACTTTGCAGAGGACCAGGTCACCGAGCTCAAATTCTCTTTGATGGACTCACTTGTTGTAAGATCTGGATAGGATAGATTGATAGAAGGTGAGTCTGATCATTGCCCGTTCCCGTTTTTCTTCGGCAAGATCTAGCTCTACACTCAGAGTTTGATCGTTTCCTCCTTACTCCATCAGTTCGGTGCGAATGGTTGGAAGGCCAATTTCAAGTGGAATGACAGCCTCGGTGCCATACGTAAGAGAATATGCGGTCACGCCCGTAGATCGGTGTGGTGGTCCTGTATGCCCATAGACCAGTGGCAACTCTTCGACTCATTTGCCTTTGGCTTTCTCCAACCGTTTCTTGATACCTCCAAGTATCGTCTTGTTTGAGGTTTCTGCTTGCCCATTGCACTGAGGATATGCCACAGAAGCATAATAGTTGTGGATTTGATACTGCGAGCAAAAGGCCTTGAACTTATCCTGAAATTGGGTTTCGTTGTCCGAGACGATGGCGTATGGGATGCCAAATCTGGTGATAATGTTTTACCAAACGAACCGTTCAATGTTCTTCTCAGTGATTTTGGCTAGGGGCTCTGCTTCTATCCATTTAGTAAAATAATCAGTGCCAACCATGAGATACTTCCTTTCGCTAGTCGCTTTGGAAAGCGGACCAACAATATCTAGGCCCCATTAAGCAAAGGGCCAAGGGCTGGTGAGTGGTGCCAGGTCGGTTGCGGGCTGATGGGTGATCGGGGCAAACTTCTGACACTTCTCGCAAGCTTGTACATATTTCTTTGCATCCTCCTGCATGTAAGGCCACCAATATCCCTGGGATATGGCGCGGTGGGCGATAGACCTGCCCCCAGCATGGCTTCCACAAGTGCCTTCATGAATCTCAAATAGGAATTTTTGTACCAAGTTCGGGTGCACACATTTTAGGTACGGACTACTGTAAGATTTCCTGTAGAGTTCTTGCTTAGGTGGGAGCCAGAATCGTAGTGCCTTGATCCAGAGCTTATGAGCTTCTCGTTTATCGTCGGGAATTGTCCCCCCAGTAAGGTAAGAGATGATTGGATCCATCCAGCTGGGGCCGAGATTGATTTCCAAGGGTTTCTCGGCAACTGGAATATCGATGCTCGGGTATTCGATGGTATCTACATGTATGGTTCGGTGCTGATCTCTTGGAATGGCTGAGGCCAAACATGCTAGGGCATCCGCGTGGAACTGATGTGAGTCATTTCGACCTTTTTGAACTTTGATAATTCTATTCTTGCTTTAGCCGCGTAAGCTGTCATCTTCTCATCTCGGGTGGCATAATCGCCGTTGAGTTGATTGAGGACAAGCTGAGAGTCACAGTGGACTGCAACGTAGGTTGCTCCCAGATTGTACGCACATTTGAGTCCATGGATTAGCGCCTCATATTCGGCGATGTTATTTGAGGCACTGAAGTTCAATCGAATAGATTGCTCAAAGTAACATCCGTCCGGCTCCTCGATTACGATGCCGACTCCAGATCCTCGCGAGCATGAGGATCTATTGACGTATAACCTCCAGTAGGGTATTTGATCGGCCGCGATTTCTCTCTGTGTTCCCTGTTTGGTCATGCTTGTCACTGAGTTCGCCGGCACTTCTTCTGTCTGCTCATGTGCGAATTTTGCAACAAAGTCGGCTAAGACCTGACCCTTTATCGCTGATCTTGGAAGGAACCTAATATCGTATTCCCCTAGCTCCACAGACCAGGTAGCCACCCTACCCGATAACTCCGCTCTTCTCAAGACAGTGCTAAGGGGATGTTTGTTTGGTATCTCGATCGTGTGGGCTAGAAAATAGTGCTGTAATTTTCTAGAGGCTACTATAAGGGATAAGATCAGTTTCTCTAAAGGGAGGTACCTTGTTTCAGAATTGAGCAGTGTCTTCCTCATGTAATAAATGGGTGTCTATTCTCCATCCTTGCTTTTCAACAGCACTGCACTCACCGCGTGCTCGGACACGGCGAGATATAGTGTCAGTATGTCCCCCTTCTCGGGTGTGATGATCAGTGGTGGATTCGCCAGGTAAATCTTGATTTCATGGAAAGCTGTATCACATTCTTCTCCCTAGGAATACTTAGACTGTTTTTTCAGTAATTGAAAAAATGGCCGACATCGGTCGGATGATCTACTGATGAATCTGTTAAGAGCTGCAACCATCCTTGTCAACCTCTGCACCTCTTTCACAGTCTGGGGACTTCGTAAGTTCTGTAGAGCTACGATTTGATCGGGGTTAGCCTTTATTCCCCTTCTCGTAACCAGATGCACAAGAAATTTTTCCGAGCTGACCCCGAACGCACACTTGGAGGCATTTAGCTTGAGTTTGAATCGTCTGAGTACTTTGAAGGTTTCGCAAAGATCGGCGATATGGGTCTCTGCTTGCTTAGATGTAATTACCATGTCGTCGATATATACCTCCATGTTCTTCCCAAGCAGTTCCCTAAACATAAGGGTGGCTAACCTTTGATATGTAGCCCCTGCGTTCCTTGAACCGAACGGCATTACTTTGTAGCAGAATAAACCCCGTAGAGTTATGAATGATGTATTTTCTTGATCCGGCTTGTACATGGCAATTTGATGATATTCTCGGTATGCATCCAAGAAGCTCATGCGCTGATATCCAGTGGTGGCATCCACGAGCTGATCTATCTTTGGCAGTGGGAAGCTATCCTTGGGACAGGCTTTGTTTAGATTGGTGAAGTCCACGCATACCCTCTACTTTCTGTTTTTCTTCTTGACCACCACAGTGTTTGACAACCACTCGGGGTAATAAACCTCTCTGATGGCCCCGGCTTCTAGTAGCCGATCTACTTCTTCTATTTCGGCGTCGGCATGTTGAACTGCCGACCTTCTACGCTTTTGCATTACTGGCTTGTGGATAGGATCCACATTCAGATGATGGCAAACAATATCCGGGCTCACTCCAGGCATCTCCTGCGGTGTCTAGGCAAATAAGTCGATGTGTTCCTTAAGAACCTGTATTAGGATTTTCTTGTCTTGCTCAAATAACTCCTTCCCGATGAGAAAATACCTTTCTAATTCTGTCTCATGCGCCGGTATTTACTTGAGTTTTTCCACGACCCGATCGGCTGGATTGCGCCCGATATCCTCTATCGTTGGCCAATCTGAGACTCCTATAGATTTCACGTGTTCGGCTTTGGATTTGTGTCTTATGGAAGTGACATAACAACTCCTTGCTGTCGTCTGATTTCCGCAAACACATTCAATCCCCTTCTTGCCAGGGAACTTCAGCATCTGGTGATATGTGGAGGGGATTGCACCCATCCTATGGAGCCAAGTTCTTTCTACGATTGTGTTGTAAGCCGATGGTATATCCACAACTAAGAAGTCTATATCTAGGGTGACCCTTCCTGCCCGCATAGGAATAGTAATGGATCCCAGAGGTCAGACTGCTTTGGCGCTAAAACCTATGAATGGGACATCGGCTTTATGCAGATCGGCTTTATCAAGTTTGAGCTTCTTGAAAGCATCATAATATAGAATTTCCGTTGAGCTGTCTTGTTCAACTAGGATTCTCTCCGTGTTGATTGTGCCGAGCAGCAGCGTGATCACTAGTGCATCATTATGGGGATAGGTTACCCCCTCTAGATCTTTGTCCAAAAAGGATATCACTGCGTCCGTTTTCCTTTTGGGTTCCTTCCGTTTTTGCCCAAGATGTTGAACATGATGTTCATGACCATCGCGGCGTCGTTGGAGTCGAACTTTCTTTTTGTCCAGAACTGATGTTGCTACATGTATGACATTGACGGTTCCGGTTACCATTGCCTCTTCCTCAGAGGATTCTGTTTCCGTGGGTTTCGGTTCAACTTTCAGTTGCCCTTGACCAACCACAAACCGTCTAAGATGCCCGGCTTCAACTAGTTCCTCTAGGAACCATTTAAGCGCCTTGTATTTTTTAGTGATATGGCCATTATTTCGGTAATAACTACACCAATCTCTGTTCGGGTCGCGCCTCACGGGTTCTCCTCTTGAAGCTGCCGGTCATTTCCAAAAGGGCTCATTTTTCAATGGCCAAATTAGCTAAAAGATGGGAGTGTTGAAAACTGTGCGTATCGCTCTATATGCCTGGGGACCAGGCGGCTTACGTTCCTTTACTACTTGCGCCACTTTGGCCACTTCGGTTCTTGGTCTCTTCGTTGCTGGTTTTATTGTAGTGCTCCTATGTACCTTGCTTGCGGGCCGATTCGTATCTCGTCGGATCTCGTCTTCGAACTTTGCATACTTCTCTACCTTTCCCATGAGGTCTGCAATGGTGCTGGAAGGGTCTATGGTCAGAGATTCCCTCAACCAATCTCGGTACGATAGCCCCAACCTAAAGGATTCTAGGGCATACGCCTCCTTACAATCCCCGATCTCATTGTAGGTTGCCCAGTACCTACTTGTATATTGCCTGAGATCCTCATCGGATCTTTTCCTTAGAGCTAGGAGGGTATTCACGTACTTCTTCTGTGCTTCGTTAGCCACGAAGCGCTTGAGAAATTGGTCTGCCAGTTGCCTCCAGCTAGTAATTGACCTCGGGGGGAGGGCTTGGAACCAATTTAGGGCTGTTTCCCCCAAACTCAAGGAAAAAACCTTGCAGTACAGGCTGTCATGGCCCACATATATCATCATGGAGTTCACGAATCCTTTGATGTGAGTCATTGGATCCGTTCGTTCATTGTAGATTGAGAATTTTGGAGGGACAAACTTTTTGGGTAAGTCCTCTGTTTCAATTTGTACTAACAGTGGTGACACTGCCAGTTGCTGTAACTCCCTTTGATTCTCATCATCCTCTGGTCGATTCAACCCCAATTGCTGATTCAACCACGTCTTCATATCGGGAATTTGAGCAACTGGGGGTACTGCTGGGCATGCTATCGCCTGGTTGATATTTGGAGCCATTCCCGTCCGTTGATTAAGCTAATCACGCATGTCGGAAAACGGTTGCGCTGGAGGCAATCCGCCTAGGTTTGAGAGAGCTCCAGCCTGTTGTTCCCCTCCTTGGGGTCTCTGAATCTGTTCGTGTTGGCTGTCCCGTTTTGATGGACCGGTTTCAGAACGTTCATCATGTCCGGACACCAACTGCCGATCAGGATCTCTTTGTTTGCGGAGTGTCCGATTTTCTCTCTCCATACGGCGTATGTAACGTCTCATCTCTTCAATTTCCTAGTCCCTCCTTCGGACCCGGTCGATGTTATTGCAATCTTCGTCTCGGTGAGACCCTTCATGAGTTCGGGATTCTCCCCCTCCCCCATTCCGGGTTTGTATTTGAGATTTATCTCTCGTCCTTGACCGCTCCGTTTCTCGTGGAGGATCAGGGCGCTGTTCCAGCGGAATCAACGACAATGCAGCTTGTAGCGGGGGAACCACTGGCGAAGCAACTGGTAGCGGAATAGCAGGAGGTAGTACTTGTCCTCCAGGCTGCCCCCCGATTAGCTTTGGAGATAGAACCATAGGAACCTCTTTCCTGGGTCCCCTTGATTTTTGGGGAACCGGAGGAGGAGATCTAGATCTGCCTCTTCCTTCGTGCTCTTTCCCCTGATCTCTCTTGGGTGTTTCAGTCATGAGATGTTAGCTTTCCCATAGACGGCGCCAATTGTAGATGGGTAGATTTTCTCAATCAGGACGGAAAGCCAATTTCTCAATATCCAGCAGAAACAATGCTTTTAATATGGGTGGATCTGTGATCTGCAAAACAATAAATCGTTAAAGAGTCCTCTGCCGCTGTGGCAGGAAGACACTCCGATGATTAAGTCAGGCGAAAGCTCACACGATGATTAATAACTCAGGCTAATATTCTCTATTAGCAAGCGAAATTATGCATTAGTTGGAATTTACCTTTTTTCTTGATCTGGAGCTTTATTTATAGACTTTATCTTTAATCCTAATTCTCTTAGGATTCTGATTGGAGCAAAATGTCTTCTGATTGGCCACTAATGAGATAACTCTCTATCAAACAGTAATCGTCCATCGTTAGAGTTTCATTCAATTAATACTCCTTGTATTAATTAAATTGGCCGTGGATTTTTCATCCTTATCTATTAGAGTTGTATCCCGACTTATACGAGATTCTGTCTTATCTCGGAATAACAGTCGCTTATCGCCCTTCTTGGGTCGATGGTATCTCGGACCGCCTTTCTCAGGTCGGCAAGATGTGGGGTCGCCTTCCTCAGGTCGACCGATATCCAAACCATCTTTCTAAGATCAGCTGGATAGGTATTCGTCATTCTCAGCCTGAATAAAGTATGGATAACTCTCCTCAAGCCGGCCATACTCTCATGTGATCGGCACGTGTATGCTCGTGTGTCTTCTATCCGATACTGAACAGAATCTCTTGCTGAGGGGGATAAATGTATTCCCTTAGGTACATTTTTGCCCTCGTCACTAGCTATTCTTAATTTTCTTCCTTGTGTTGCTGAATTTTTGCTGACGTCCAACTAGCTTATTGAAGGCAGGATTGCAATCTTTTACCCAATCAGCTTGGTCATTGCATTTTAAGAATATTTGCTTTCAAGCTTCCTTTCCATAGCGATTGAAAAGGGTTGTACCCATTAGAGTTGGATTAGCTGCCACTAGGCCTAGTCACCACAGCCAATGATCTTTGTCCCTGACCTTGGCCCGTTGCTTACCACATAGGTTATACTCCAAATACACTCCATAAGCATATATTAAACTGTAACAACTATTCACATGGAAACTGTTGCTTTAACTCCTAATTCTCAAAGTAATAAACACCTGATGATTAACAGGTATCGTTGCCCAGATCAAGTTAACCCTGCTGAATTTTTGGCTGATCTGATATCCGTTGACTATAGTTCTTCTGAAGGTGTCTACTCTTCCCAGAAAAGGATAGATGGTCTTGTCGAGTCATTCTCCAAACAAACAGCATCGATTCTATATGCAACACCTCTTCTAAGAAGAGAGACTTCTAGAAACGGCTTGAACTTTCGGAAGAAATCTATTGTCAAAAGGAAAAGTGCTTGGTGGAGGCAGTTCTGGCTGCTCCTTAAACGTGCATGGATGCAGGTAATTTCTCTCATTGTGAACCAAATCTATTAGTTGTGTATAAATAAATGGATACGTAAACCAGGACTTTGTAGCTAATTTTAGACAATGAGCCATAGTCCATACAGTGCATTACTTTTTATTATTATTCTATATATGGCTTAAACAGTGAACTGCTTCTCCCCATCTTTCCCCTCTCTGGTTTCTAATGACTTTAGACTATTTATCTTCCTGTTTCTTAGTTTCATTTCCTTGCTTGCCATAGTGAGACAATCATAAAGATTCAGATGATAGAGTGATACTTTTGCTGAATGTATTTAGTTTGGTGAAATGCACCGACAGTTTTGAAAAGAAATTTTGAAATTTATGCTTAGAAATTGCTTCAAGAATTCGATTTCTTCACCGGTCTGATTGCCACTTATGAATGAATGACAAGGCTTCTCGTGATGGGCCTACAAACAAAGTTAGAGCAAGGATGTCAATTGCATCAGCAATTATTTTTGGCTCTGTTTTCTGGAGGATGGGAAGATCCCAGACTTCGATACAGGACAGAATGGGATTGCTGCAGGTATGTAATCTCATTGGTTTTGTGAAACTTATAGTGAATTGTATCGGGATATTTTATGCTCATTGATCTTCTGTTTGTTCAGTACATTGAGAAAACATGGTTGACTTCCAATAGCTAATAGAAAAAATACAGTAAAGGAAATATTGCAAATTCGAGATAAGAACATCAATTGGGCCTTTATCTCTAGCTATCAAAAATAGATGAGCATTGAATCTTCAGCTGTATATATACCTTGACTCCACGTGATAAAACACTCTTTATTGCCCCCCTCAAGCTCATGGGGGAAAGCAGCCATCAACTTAGGTCTATGGACTTGAAAATACGGTCGTGGTAAATTCTTTGTGAGCAAGTCAGCAAACTGGTATTTTGGGGAAATAAAGAAGTCACAATTCTTCTCAAGCAGAAAGATATCCAATTGCTACATTTTTTGTGCCCGAGGACGGCAGGATTTATAGCCTCGTGGGTAACACAAATGTAATGGCACAGGAATGCAGGAGGGTTAACAATGTATATTCAAGTCATGTAGCAGTGAAACCCTAATGACATGGGATGGGATAAACCTGCTAATCAAGGCACTAGTCGGGCAGAAAAGGAGCGCCTAGCGCCCTAGAGATTAGTCGATTCTCCCCTCTCCCAAAATTTGAGTGAAAAACGACATAACACTAGAAAGAAAGGAATTAAGGCTAAAGTTACAACCAAAGATTGAAAAGTAAGTAGTACCAAATAACTAGTTAAAAATAAAATTCTATGTTCAAAGTTCAAAACTAAATAAAATTAAGAAATTAACACATAAAATCTTAAAATTTGTCCAAAATCTCGAAATTTATTTATAATAATACTAGTTTAATCTCAATTAGTTTTTATTTGTTAAGTCAGCCCCCAATTAATCAGGTAGCCATTTAGTCACCTCCTAATACGCCTAGTGTACATCTGTAAAGTCGCCGCATTGGACCACTACCACCTAATGCCTAGGTGCCAACTAGTCGGTATACTAACACCTAGTGCCTACGCCCAATGTCCTTGCTGGAATATGATGAGGGGCTTTTCCTTCTGGAACACAAGGAGCAAAACCTTCTATACGCAAGGTCGGATTTACAGGTTGTACTTTCTGTCTGCAAGTTTATCCCTGTTCTGATCTGTAGCTGCTAGGTCTACCAAGATCTCCTAAACTTCCCAGGTCTTAGAAACTGAATTCCAAGGCCAGAGAGAATTCACTTAGGTAAGAATGATATCCAAATAAGAAACAAATGGGCCTAGTCTTACCAATGCCACTGAATTTAAATTTCGTGCAATTACTCTTACTAGATTTAGTCTGATAACCAGAATTCCGACAAATAGATTTATGTTTTAGCATAAAGAATTTCTGAGAGAGATGAGCTAGAATGAGACAATAGGACGAGAGACTGTAGGTTTCTTTTTAGCTCATCAAGATACAAATATGATTCTAGTAACAAGCGAAGGCATCTTGCAGATCTCAGATCCATTTCATTTATCCTGCCTAACCTTCATAACAAAAAGCTGAAAGCTGGAGACAAAAGCATTTTGTTTTGGGAGACAAAAAACAATACTTTTTGGGTGCTACTTTGATATAGCTAAGCAGAAGACTTCGTTAGCTGATTCTAGGTGCATGTTTATAGGTTTGTGACCTGGAAAATTTGATTGAAACAAAAGCTGTCAGGTAGAGTCATGGGCTGCACATTACACTACTGTAGGACACCAATGATGCTACAATATCAGGAGCATCATCCAAAGGGGTTCCAAAGTGGAAAAAGGTTTTGCATCATTCGGTTGGACAGGAAGATTGAGAGCTTACTTAGTGTGATTGAGGTAATGTATTGCAGATTTCTCAAGATCCTTCATATCAAATTCTGATTTGAAGCAGTGGATAAACACATTGACGTTAGTGATACTACTTCTGTAAGGATAATGACGACAACGTAGAGGTGTAAAACAAGTTTGTATTGACCATGACCTGTTATGATAGGACACATGTTATAGTTTCCCCCCATCTGTTTCTCATAGGTTTTCTTGGTAGCATAGCCTGCTTCTGTTTCTTCAATATTTTCATGCTTTCATTTGGGTAACCGTGGTGCCAGTTGCTTAGACATCATAGTCAAAACACATCAAGAAATGAATATCCATTTGAGAATTGTGCAACATAAAGATTGCAGAGTATATTGACCTTATGTTTGCTATCTTCTTTTATGAACTCCTTCCTTCCTGCAGTTTTCACATTTCCTGCTTCTGATTACTTGTTAAAAATAAAAAAGTTCCTGCAAATGTGGTTTGGTATTGCTTGCTGAGAATTTTATTGCTTTAGTTTTCTAACCAAAATTAGGAAAAGTTTTTACCCAGAAGCCTTTTTATTTCCAAACCTAGGACAATTAGAACATATAGGTCGTGGATTTGTTTAAATAGATGTATTTGGTCCCTTATATGGGTTTGTTTGGCTTTTCCTCCCTCAGGTTGCTGCTATAAATACTGCAATGGCTGCCCTCACAAAAACTGGTGGCATTTTCCCCAAGGAACGTGCAATTGTTGATAGAGAGCGGGCAAAAGGGTCTTATGGATTAGGTCCATATCTGCTTTCTAAGTTGCTGGCTGAGATCCCCATTGGAGCAGCATTTCCACTGTTGTTTGGAACCATTTTGTACCCCATGGCTCGTCTTCATCCAAGTTTTTCCAGGTGAGTTTTTGAGATGATTGCCTGGACCGGTTTGATTTTCTAATCTGAATGCTGTCGTGGAATACTATTTTATGCGTGTTCCTCATTATTCATAGTGGAGCCTACTGTCCGCATTGTGGCCCATAGAGCACAACAATGGACAGGAACTGTAGACGTTTCGGATTCTTTTCTTATAGTAAACAAAAGCAACTATGGTTGGTAATTAAGTGGTGATGATGTGGCTTCATTTATTCTACGAAAGTGGAAAAGAGGAAATGAGATAAAAATAGTGTTCTCATCTTTGATAATTTGTTTTGGAATTAAGTATACTATTATATTCTTCATCAGGAGATTTCCATTATGATAGAAAGATTTGTGCTTTAAAAATGGTGGATCATTAGCGACGCTTGCTGCTATTTCAAACTTTCAACCAAAAACCCTGTTATAAGCGAAAAGGTAGCAGTTTAATAACATGTTCTAGGTTTGCTGAAAAAATGAGAAATGAATTTCACAAAATATTGTCGATAACATGTATAAAAGTTAACAATTTTGTAAGCACTACATCCATCCAATCAAGACCTCATGTTATTATGAAAAGTAGTGTAGTCAGCACTGCATATGTGTAATCATTTTAGCTACTGGACTTGTGTGGGCCACATCAGCAGAACATTACGGTTAATTCTCTTGAGACATCTGTCTAAAATTTTATGCACGCAAATGTGCAGGAAAGAAGTTGTTTAGGGCTACAGAACTTACTGCCTAGTTCTGAGAAACTTTACAAAGAAAGGCACAAATTTTGTGTACCTTTTTTCTAGAAGTCTTGCATGACTTTGTAAGAGAATGATTAGGGTAAGATTTTTTTTCTAGTTGAAGAACTAAGGGACTATGACTTAACAGTAGTATTCATTATGTGCCTTTTGTTCCAAAGGAGAACATGTGGATAAAATCTGTCATTGTCCTGTGTTTGGTTGCTGCCCCGAAGATGAGGCAGGAGATACCCACCAAGAACTTATATAAGCTAAGAAAGCTTGAGTATGAAGGTACTGACCCTAAATATCAATTTTTTTAGGTTTGGAAAGTTTTGCGGGATTGTGACGGTGGAGTCATTTGCTGCATCTGCCATGGGTCTAACTGTAGGAGCTATGGTTCCAACAACTGAAGCAGCAATGGCATTAGGGCCATCTCTTATGACAGTTTTTCTCGTATTTGGAGGCTATTATGTCAATGCAGAGAATACACCGATTATCTTTCGCTGGATCCCGCGTGTTTCTCTCATAAGATGGTAAGTACATTTTTACTTCTATGTCCAAGAAACTTGGGTTATGTATTCTAGTGACCTGAATGGATGACAATCTTGGACAGTTCCTTTTGTTCTTTACTCAACCGTATAATAGTTATATTTCCTGATACTTCTAGGGCATTTCAAGGGCTTTGCATTAATGAGTTCAGAGGCCTTCACTTTGATCATCAGAATTTGTTTGATATACAATCTGGGGAGCAGGTGAGTGAAGGACATTAATCCTGTTACTTGAATTTTTGACAACCCAATAGATGCACCAAGCAAAATATAATTAAAAAGGAAAAACATAAAAGAGGATTTTCTTACGGCCCTTTGACCAGTGGGCATTGGAGAACGTAAAGTTCGTCCATCTTACCTACATGCAGGTGCTTGGGGTATAGGGATTGCTCTTCATTTTAATATTTATGCTTCAACATTATGCTTCTACTTCTAACAGTTACCTAGGATGCGTGTTGCCGGTATTCCAGAAACAGGTCCTGAGAATTCACCTCACTCTTGCATTAAAATGAAGGATGCACTTTGAATTTTTCCTAGTAAACTTGTGAAGTGGCTGCGTTTCTGGTGGCAGATATTGTGGGGCCTTCTTTGAGAGGTCTTGGTGTTTTTTGGTGTTTTCTTCACCTTTATACCCAAAAGTTGGTTAACTAGCCAAATTAAGTGGCTGCTCCATTAATTAGACCATTCAAAAGGACTTCGTTATACATCATCAATTTTTTTTTCTCATACCATGTTCATTTTAGATCACCAGTTGTTCCAAAAGCTTATGCACTTTTAAGTCCCGTGGATTCCTATCCATGTGTCCATAGAGTATTAGATCACCACGCCACAAGTTTGAGGTCAAACGTTGCATACAAGCTCTATTGTGTAGTAGGATCAGAAACAAAGGTTTTACTGCTTCTGTGAATATGACAAAGAAATACAGCCGGCCTCAGTTTAATACGTCTGATTCGGGAGTGCCATCAGCCCCGTGTAGTAGGCTGTTTCAATTTTGCAATGAAGAGAGCAAAAAGATGTAGTCATCCTCATTTCCAGGGCCTGGAGACCTCTCAGAACTTCCATGTCATATATATGTCTGTAATATGTAATATTCTGTGAAGGTATCTCTATTTTGACCTATTTTCTTTACTATAGGTGCTCGAGCGGCTTTCTTTTGGAGGAACTGGCGTCGGAGATACAGTGATGGCCCAAGGTCGAATCCTTTTGTTTTGGTACTGCAGCACTTATCTTCTCCTAGAGAAAAATAAACCAAAGTACCAGCGGCTGGAGCCGCCTCCCCTTGATGAAAGCAAACCACAAGTGCAGCTTGAGCCTCTTGAGAATAGTGATTTCATGAAACCATATCAGCAACTTGAGCCTCCTGTGCAAGACCAAGGTAAACCTGGTCAGCAGCTTCAATCTCCTCCCCTTGACCAGTTAAATCCATTTATCCTAGAAGGTTTGTAAAATGGTTGGGCGTTGATGCTGATGGCATAAAATGTGCCACTTTTATTGATTTATCTTATACAGGTGCTATTCTAGAGGAGTAATTATTCCGTGATCCCAACCACGTCACTTTTGGTCCCTTCCAGTCAGCTATCGTAGACACCTACCAAGTATCCCTTTCATTTATCGATGTTCCTGAGTAGTGTAGCCGGAATTGTCGAAATATGAATGATTGGGACCAAAAAGGACGTGGTCTCAGGCTGACTGAATAATTTACGCTAGAAGAGATGGCTATGCAATGCAATAAAGGAGTGAGTACCCTTGCTTTCCTTTCCGAGTCAATTTAGCATTATAGAAAAACATGATGGTAGTAACTTCCCGGTTATTGTACCTATAGTACTCGTTAGCTTAGGAATCCTTTCTGGGGGGCTACTTGTTTGCTCAACTTTTCTGAATACATAATAACATGTGCATCGGTTTGAGCAGAGCATAGTTATTTTGTAACTTTGTTTCACCAATAAGGTGTGTTTGTTTTCCAATAAAATAATCTCCCTTTGCTAACATTTTTAGTTTTTAATTTCTTGTTTATAAGAAATTGAAAATAAAATTTTGCTTATTTTTAACAAAATAAAAATAAAAACATGTTTCATAATATAATTTTTGTAAACAATTTAAAACAAAAATAATATCAAATACGTTTGATAATAACATTTTATCTCTTTCGTACATTATTATTGGAATAAAGCTTTTATGACAAATCACTTGTTACAAACATAATGAAAGTTACAATGTAACATGATTTGAAACATAAAAATCTAGTAGTCATTGTATCAATTACGATTCATACTAGTTTAAATTTGCTCTGTAATGCAATCACAAACATTTAACATACGAGGAAATTGGCTACCATCGGTAACTAAAGAGAGAGAGAGAGGGAGATGAGTTATGTCGACTGTAGGTTGTAGGAACTTGTTTTTTAAACAAAGTAAAAATATAATTCTTGTTGTTTTGATAATTTTAAGAAACTTAATAAACATTTATAGTAAATCAATATCAAAATTTATCTATCAATCATGTCTTTAACATATTTACATTTTTTTAAAAATAAAACGTTACCGAATAGATCAGAAGAACTTTTGCAGATTTACTCGCTTACATTTGTGGTGCAGAGGGTTTACTCCTCGCATTGCAATAAGGTGGGATTCTTTCTGGTGGCTTTGGTATTTTATTTGCTGGTCAATGGATTTACTTAGAGATGCTTTTCAGGGCATCAAAACTTTTTGTTTCCCATGCTGTCCAAACTTTTGTTTTTGTCCCTATATCAATAATGTAACTACAAGGGAGGAAACTGTATCAACATACAAAAAATGTTTTCACAAGGTAAAAAGAGAATTTACATAACTAAAATAATGTGGAGAGCCAAAATATTGGGCTGATCCAGCTATGACTATGGATATACGATTGGACTGGGCAGGGCAACATGGGCTGTGTCGGCAACGTGGGGGTTGAGCAACGCATTGCCGAACGGGCCTCTCTCAGGATAGTTCGGCATGATGACATCGAAACATTAGTCGGTCCCCTTCGGCATCATGGGGCTTTGGCCAATGTTGTGTCGAATGGGATTGCGGAAGAGGAGGTACTAGCTTTGCGGAAAGCTGACCTGTCGTCCTACCGTTCAATTGAGGCGGTGAGAACTTTCTGGAATGGTGGCAGATACCAATTAGGAAAGTCCAAATAAGGCAGTAACTAAGTTCAAAAATGCACCAAGTTTGGAAGATTTTCTCGCATGAAAATATTGTGATTTGATATCATTGAATAAGGGATGATAGCCTAAAGATTACATTACCAAATACGACATTCGATGGCTTATAAATAGAAGATCATAGATTATTAATCAGGTACACTATCATTTATTGCGCAATTACTATTGTACTTTGATCTTTCATTGTTCTAACTTTAGCATCGGAGTGCCCTCAAGTTGGAAAACAACTCGCTGACACTAATTGACTGTTCATTGTGTAGGTTATTGAAGCGATGTAGATTGGAGAACATTCGCAACCCCCACAATTGGCGACTCCGCTAGGGATGATAGTCTCTTTTATCTAAAAAACATAATGGCCGAAGTCAGAACTACCAGAATTGAAGGAGAAGGATAGGTGGGCACCTCTGCTTCCAAAGATAAGGACCCTCTTCTTGTTGACAACCTTCCTTCAGAAGGGCAGCTCCCGGTTATGCCTCTTAAGCCGATCACTCGTGAATACATCAAGCAGTTGGAGCAGGATGTGGAAAAAAGGGATGAAGCCTTGGATAGTATGTGCCTGGAACTTATTCAACTCAGGACGGACGTGCGAAAGAACCAGGCTTCGGCAACAAGCCGAACACGTGATAGGGATTACACCAAGGCCATCACTCCACTCTGTGGGGAGTGTTCTGGATGCGTTTCTGTGCAACATAGGTTGAGGTCTAAGATCATGACCGACTGTCGTGACGTGGAAAAGGGGCGCACCGAGTGAGAACCCCATTGCTAACACGATAGATGAGCAAACAGAAAGATGGTGCCAGAACCTCGACATTTGACAGGCTAGGTGAGTAGGAGGTGGATAGTAGTCTCGCGAACAACCAGGCTGAAGACCGAGCCGAGAAATGATACAGAGAAAATTTGTGTGATAAATTGAAGAGAAACAAATGTAGGTCTAGGAACGATCGACCGGCTACGCGCCTTGTGGCGTCGGTTCGGACTCGCTTGGCGACTGCGCATGAACATTTTATATCCTGTCTATTCACTTGAAATATCGAGTCAGTGAAGCCTCCTCCTGGGTTCAATCATCCAAAGTTCAACAAATATGAGCCAAAAACTGACTTGTATACCCATCTGGTCCACTAAGGGAGATGATGTCGTTATACTCGAGCAATGACGCACTTATGTGCAAACTATTCCCGTGAAGCCTTGGGGTTCGACAGGCTCCCCAAAGGCTCAATTAGTTGCTAGAAGGACCTTTGTTTGGCATTCTCTACTTAGTTCAGTACCAGTACAAAGGTCAATAAAGAGGTGGAAGCCTTGCTCGGCCTGCGCAGATCAAAGTTTGAGTCACCTCGGCAGTACACGGCTCGGTACTGGGAGTTATACAATGAGATCGATGATTGCAATCCTAAAATCGCCGCTACTTCATTCAAGCTCGACCCTGATTCAAAAAGCAGGGTGTTTGAGGACTTGTTGCTCATCTCACTGACACATATAGACGAGTTTATGAGCCAAATCGAATTGCACGCTCGGCTGGAAGAAGCCAAAGAGGAGAGGAATAAAGTCAAGCAGAATGGGTCAAACCGAACAGAGGGGAATAAGGAATGCCGACGAGAAACAAATGTCTTGTAGACATAAGAAAAGAAGGAGATTTGGTCACTTTAATACATGGCCGAGAAGACGATGTTCAAAATTTCAATGTTCTAGCTTGTCAGGAAAATAGAACACAAGCCCTTCTTCGGGTGGCCGAACAAGCTTATGGGACAGTCGAAGTCAAGGAATCAAAGGTTGAGATACTCATACCACAGGGACCGAGGGCATTTGACAGCTAACTGCCGACATTTCAAGACCTTTTTGGAAGAAATGGTGGATGAAGGTCACTTGAAAAGAGTGGATTGATGAAGAGAAAACAAGAGCTAGAGTACAGAGGGACGTCGGCAATTGGGGTACAAATATCAAAGAGGTATGAACCATCAACGTGATCCATAGTATGGTTGACCATGCGAAGGAAGAAAGGCTTACGATCGAACAACAACTTGTTGCAGGACAAGAAGTCATGAACGTGGATCTGGCTCCCAAGAAGCATTGAAGGGAACCAAAGATGGTGATTACTTCACCAATGGGGACCTAGAAAGAGTAGGCATCTGCACAACGATGCCTTGGTAATAAAATTGGAAGTCGATACCTGGTTCGTAAAGAGAATCTTGGTGGACCTCAACGGCTCGATCGTGATAATGTACTATAGCCTATTCAAAAATATAGGGTACAAAGAGACCGACCTCCAACCAACCGAAGTATCGTTGGTCGGTTTCAATGGAGTCCCAGTCTGTCCGTGCGACAAGTTCACCATCCTTGTCGTAGCAGGATTGGTGACCTTGTCGACGAAATTCATCGTGGTGGACGTGCCGTCACCTTACAACGCCATTGTCGATAGAGAATAGGTGCACAAACTGGGAGGAGTGGCCTCCACATACCACCAAGTGTTGCGGTTCGTCAACTCCAACAGGGTGGAAAGCATTTATGGGAGTCAGGTATCGGTCAAGTAGCTCTACATAGCCGCAGTAAAAAGTAAGTCTACTCCTGAACACGTTAACTGGGTTGAGGTACCGAATATGCCGGTGTTGGAGGACGTTGGCATACTCGCGACTAAAAAGGCAATGGAGGATCTGATTACCATACCGTTGGATGAAGAGGACCCGGAGAGGTCCTTCTTGGTCGGCTCTTCTCTGACCGAGCAAGAGAGGGAAAATATGGTCAAGTTTCTGATAGAAAATATTTCTGTCTTCGCTTGGACCCCATACGAGATGCCCAACATTAACTCCAATTTTTTGTTGTCATGAGCTTAAGGTGGATCCGTCCCAACGTCCAATGGTGCAGAAGGCTCGTCGCTCAGCCACAATTCACACCGACACCATTATAGAGGAGGTCGATAAGTTGTTAAAGGCCGAGGCAACCAGGGAAGTGCAGTATCCGAGCTGGTTGACAAACACAGTGGTGGTAAAAAAGAAGAACGATAAGTGGTGGGTCTGTGTAGACTACATTAACCTAAATGATGCTTGCCCCAAGGATAGCTTCCCTTTACTTAGAATTGATCAGCCTGTGGATGCAATGGCCGGACATGAGCACATGAATTTCATGGATGCCTACAGGGGCTACCATCAAATAGTTATGTTCGGCCCGGATTAGGACAAAATGGCTTTCATCACGCCGAGGGTCTACTGCTATAGAGTAATGCCATTCGGCTTGAAAAATGCTGGAGGGACCTATCAACGGATGGTCATGAGGATGTTTGAGAAGTAGATCGACAAAACGGTAGAGGCCTACATTGATGATATAGTGGTTAAGAGTACCAAGGCCAAAAACCACTTAATAGATTTACAAGAAGTGTGCAACATACTTAAAGAGCACGAGTTAAGGAACAATGCCTCTAAATGCTCGTTTAACGTCGGATCAGGAAAGTTCCTTGGCTACCTGGTGACGCGTAGAGGAATAGAGGCCAACTTGAACCAGATCCGAGTGATCCAGTAGCTCTCACAGCCAACCACAGTCAAGAAAGTGTAGAAGCTCACCGACACAATAGTGGCCCTCAACTGGTTCATAAGTTGGTTGTCTGATAAATGCCGACCATTTTTTGAATGCCTGAAGAAGAATGACTATCGCCATTTTCTGTGGAATGAAAAATGCGATGAAGCCCTCATTTGGCTCAAAGAATATCTCACTTCGGCCCTATTGCTGACTAAACCTACCGTCAATGAAACACTCTACTTGTATCTTGCCATATCATCCCATGCTATTAGTTCAGTTCTTGTCCAACATACCGAAGTTGGGGATAGCCCCGTGTATTATGCAAGCAAAACTCTGTTGGATGTCGAAACCAGGTATCTTTCATTTGAAAGACTCTCTAGAACTCATTATGGCCTCATGGAAGATCGCACCCTATTTTCAAGATCACACAATTATAGTTCTCACTGAATACCTACTGAAGGCCCTATTAAGAAAGGCTGATTTGTCAGGGAGGATATCTTGATGGGCCATTGAGTTGGGCAATTTTGACATCAGATATTAGTCCCGAATGGCCATTAAAGCTTAGATCTTGGCTGACTTTATTGCTGAATTCACACCTCGACTGAATCCAATGTTAGTGACAACGTCAGGACATAGCAACACTGAATAGACAAAGAGGCTTGGACTTGGCGAGAAGGATGACTTCGGTAGTGAAGTTTGGACCTTATATGTGGACAGAGCGTCGAATGACAAGGGAGTTGGAGCTGGGGTCTTGCTTGTTTTGCCAGAAGGAGTACTTCACGAGCATGCTATTCAGCTCGATTTCTATGCTACCAATAATGAGGCCAAGTATGAAGCCCTCGTAGAGCTCCAGGCAGCGAGGTGGTTGGCGCAGGTGAACTATTCATCCACAACTGGTGGTAAACCAACTTTCTGGTGATTATGAGGCAAGGGACGAACGAATAGGTAGGTACACTAGCAAAGCCATCGAGCTAATATAGAGGTTTCGAAGAGGTTAGGTAGAACAGGTTGCAAAGGAGCAAAATTCACATGCCGACTCATTGGCAGGTGTGGCTTCAGCTGTGGAAGTCAATGGTCACCAAACAGTCTTGATCAACACGCTTGTTCAACCAAGCATTGAACCAACGGAGTCAATGGAGGTCTCGATGATCGAGCATGGCCGGAGTTGGATGGATCCCATTATTGTGTACTTAAAAGAAGATAGGTTGCCGGCCGACAAGTGGGAGGCACATCGAATAATTCACAAGTTAGCACGATTTTGGGTTTCATTTGAATCCAAACTATATCAACGGTCGTTCATCGGACTGTACTTATACTACGTACATCTAGCCATGACCGAGAAGGTACTGTACGAAATTCATGCTGGCAATTATGGCTACCATTCTGGAGGACGATCCCTAGCCTACTGAGCGATCACTTAGGGTTACTAGTGGCCGAAGATGATGGAAGAGGCACATAAGTTTGGGCAAAAATGTGACAAGTGTCAACGTTTCTCTTCGCTGATTTGGTAACTGACCGAAAAGCTCTTACCTCTTACAAGCCCCTGACTATTTTGCGCAATAGAGATTGGATATAGTGGGAAAGACGCGGAAGGCTCCAGGTGGTTTCAAATTCCTTATTACAACCATAGACTACTTCATCAAATGGGTAGAGGCCAAGCCGTTGTTCACTATCGGAGGAAAGGATGTGAAGAGGTTTGCATGGAAGAACATTGTCTCCAAGTTCGGCATCTCATACACATTCGTCTCCGACAATGATTTTTGTGCGCTTGTTCATAGATTTTTGTGCCAATCACATGATTAAATTTTACAATTCCATCCCTTACTTTCCGTAGAGTAACAGGCAGGCCGAAGCATCAAACAAGACAGTAGTTTTGGGCATAAAGAAGAGATTGTTGGTAGCTAAAGGTAAATGGGCAAAAGAATTGCCAAGTGTACTTTGGGCGTATCGAACTACTCCACGATGATTCACCGGCCAGACTTCGTTCACCCTCGCGTTCGGCATGGAAGTCGTTATTCCACTCAAAGCTGGCCTAGAGACCATTCGAATTGAATATTTCAATGAAGATTAAAATAATAAGGAGATTGCCAAGGATCTGGACTTGGCCGACGAAAGACATGACCGAGCGAGAATCCATCTCGTTGCTTATCAACAAGAGGTGGCCAAATGATACAATCAGGGACTTTGACAACAAATGTTTTGGCCGAATGATTTGGTATTACGAAAAGTAGTAGCCAACATAAAGAAGTGATTTGATGGAAAACTTGGGACGAATTGGGAAGGGCCGTACAAAGTGATGGAACAGGTCAAAACGGGGACTTACCAACTAGAGGATATGATTGGAAAGATTGTGCCGAACCCCTGGAATGCCACCAATCTTAGAATGTATTATCATTAGTAGTTTTCTCTTTTGTTATCTCTATTTTTTTATCATTTGTAGCGAGCTAGGGCTCCTTTATGAAGCAATGAATCATATTTTTGTTTGAACATTCTTGTGTAAAAAAAGTAATGAATACCGAACATATGCTAAAGGTTGAGGTCCATAAATGAAAGAAGCCCTAGACAGACCTTTGATGGCCAAGGCAATGCTCGCGAAAGACTAGGGTCCGATCATGGAGCCCTACGGTGATAGAAATCTTAGGCCACTAAGAGTCTGCAAACACACCAGTTTCTAAACCCTCAGTGAGGGAAAAAATGGACAAGTGGCACATCAGCTGCGGAAAGAAAGAAAAATAGGTGCGTCGGCCAAAACAATTGAAACATCCAAGAGACAGATCTAAAAATAGCAAAGCAATCACGACATCTGTATTCAAAAAGAGAAATGAAAAAGAATCAAAGGATCAAAATACAAACGCACCAATAGCATGCCATCGAGTTTGATGTCGGTGAAACAAAAATTTCAACAAATTAAAAAAGAAGACGACCTACTACACGGCCAGCACCTCTTGATCTTGGCCGATAGGGAGGCCATCATGGTCGGGAGGTGCTTCCTTGTTGGTAGGTGCCCCTGCTCCTGCCCCTGTCGGAGTGTCACTTGGAAAAGAGGGGGGTTTTTGTAGAAATGGATAGTCATTGGCAATATTGACCAATTTCAGGCCGTCGACCCATCCACGTTGGTAGATCACGTCTTGAGCTTTCACCACCTGCCCTTCGCACAGACGTTCGGCCTCATCAAAGCCTTTGTTGGAAGCAGTCAGCACCAGATCTTTCTGTTTGGCCCTAAGCACCTCGATCTCTTTCATCTTGTCGGTATTGGCGCTTTGGAAGATGTCAACATTGGAAGTCAGCTGGGCCACCTCATCTTTCAATTGGGCAATCTCAAGGTCTCTTGCCTTCCTTAAGGCCTTTTCGTTAGCCAATCGACGGACAAAACGACTGTTTATGCGCATTGTCTTAAAGAGATGCTGCTCGAACGCCAAGAGATCTTGGACAGGTTAGACAGAAAAAGTGAACGACAAAGTCAGAAATAGTTATCCCAAACTGCAGTAAAAATTGAACAAAAAAAGTTAGACATACCGATAGAGCATTCCTCAGAGCAATCTGATAAAGAGGTTTGATAACTCTGGGCATCGTTTCGGCATCCTTTGGCAGAAGGACCGAGCGAACAAGAATGCGGGCGACCCCTTCGTCGGTAAGAGAACTGGAGCTCATAATCCTCGCGTTCTCGACCCTGAGCTTGGGCCTCCAAGGCTGAGTCTCTGTGGGTTCCTCTTGTTCTTCACCAGCCTTTGATGCTTCTAAAGGGACGGGGGAAGTGGTCCCTTCATCGTCCACTGATTCCTCCCAAGGCCTTTTTTGTGAAGGGAAAGAAGAAGCTATAGGCGTGGCGGATTGAGATCGAGTGATGGCCACTCGAGTAGGTGGAGTTGTAGAAGTCGATGGAACGGTGAATCGGACAGCAATCGGTTTTGCGATTTGGCGTTGAATGTGTTCCATGTTTGGTTGGGCAACCTCGGTTGGATTTGTAGTTCGGTCGATTTATTGTAGGAATTTGGTTGAAGGAGCCTGTTCAGTGCACCAATTTTCTAGTCTGTGCTTGTAATGGGGCTTAAACTCTAGGATGATGACATCTCAGTATTTGACGTCGAGTTAAAAAGCTTTGAAGATCCGATTCGAGAGAGACTCGGCATTCAAACGGTTGACGACGTCTTTGTCTAAAACAAATAGATAAATATCAGAGCTGAAAGAATAAAATGAAATGAAATTATGCAAATATGGAGTCGGTCATCACCTAATGTGCCTGGGAAATGGGGGACAGGAAATTCGTGTTCGTCGGGGCCGAACTCGAAGTTGCCTATAAACTCGAGGACGTCGCTGACATATTTATTCAAGTCGAGAAGACTTGTAATCAAAGAGCTGAATCAAGGGCGGCTTTGTGGATGGTGCCTCTTCGACTTGGCGTTGCTACTGGCCGAATAGAGGCCAAAGATGTCATAGAACTCAAGATCTAGTTCGTGGAGCTCTTTCAGCTGAACAATCGACATTATGATTCTAAAAAAGTTGGCCGACACTTGGTAGGGGGTCAGGTTAAGCTCATGAAAGGCACGCCGAAGCCATGGATGGAGGGAAAACTGAACCCCCCTTCAATTATGACAATCATGGGGATATGGATGCATTCATTCCGATAGTCGGGCACTACACCAATAGGTATTAATAAAAGTTGTACGTCATCTGGGATGTTATATTCGATCTGAAAGACTTGTCTATCTATTGGCGTAAGAACTTAATTGCACTCATAAATTGTCTCTCTTTGGCGCCATGAGAAGACCTAGCAAAGGTAAAAGGGTTGAGAGAAATCAAAAGCATGATAAGAGGGCTGACGCAGAAGGTGTTTGGTAAAGATACCAAACAAGTGGGGTCAAGGTTCGAGATATCGGATTGATGGGACAATTGCCGAAAATGGTCTACTGATGTGACATACTCGCCAAAAAAGATGCCAGAAAAATTAAAATCAGACATTCTAGAGGGATATCCAAATGAAAAACAAGTTCAAACATGTAAAACGAAAAACATAAAGGTTAAATTCGAAGTATTTTCCTGTGATTGAAGTACTTAACACAAATGTTTTGAAGATTTTTGGCACCAACAGCTCTCGAGTAGCAAAAGAGGAGGAAGAAAGAGAAAAAGTAATCTCTCTGCCCTTTCCATCCCTTATATACCTTCCAAACGAAGTGTCAAATGGCATGCGAGAAACGAAGCGACTTGAAATTTAGGTTGTCCGGTGGGTGACACGTGGAGTGATCTGGCATGTTTAGCAATAAATGCTTCTGAAACGGTGCGTGCGAAGATGGAACAATGGCCTAACACACAACAAATCAATAAGAGATGCGTGATCAAACCATTGCAAATTTATGAGTTCAGTCATTCGCATCAACCAATCATCGGCAGAGCCAACGCTTAATTGAGGGGCTATTTTGGAGAGCCAAAATATTGGGCCAACCCAGCTATAACTATAGATATACGATTAGACTGGGTAGAGGAACATAGGCCGTGTTGGCAACGTGGGGCTTGGGCTGACGCACTACTGAACGGGCCTCTCTCAGGACAGTTTGGCATGACATGGTCTGCTTCAGCGTCATGGGGCTTCGGCCAATGTTGTGCCGAATGGGCTTGCTGCGGAGGAGGTATGGGCTTTGCTGAAAGGCGACCTATCGTCCTACCGTTCGGTTGAGTCGATGGAAATCTTCTGAAATGGTGGCAAACCCCAATTAGAAATGTGCAAATAAGGCAGTAACTAAGTTTGAAAATGCACCAAGTTTGGAAGATTTTCTCACATGAAAATATTGTGATTTGATATCATTGAATAAAGGAGGATTCCCTAAAGATTAGATTACTAAATACGACATTCAATGGCTTATAAATAGGAGATTAAAGACCGTTAATCAGGTACGCTATCATTCATTGTACAATCACTATTATGCTTTGATCTCTCAGTGTTCTAGTTTTAGCATTGGAGTGCTCTAAGGTTGGGAACAACCTATTGGTGCTAATTAGTTGTTCATTGTGTAAGCTATTAAAGCGATTCAGATTGGAGAATATTCGCATCCCCCACAAATAAGATAGTTTAATAGGAGATTAGTGGAGAGACCAAGCTCAACCTAAGATGATTCAACCTCTCACTTTGTGATCGACCGGCAAAAGTGTCGCTGATGCGCCGGCCAAATCAATATTTTAATTTTGTTAAAACTGATCTTTGCCTCAAGATATAGAAAACCAGTAAGGCGGTAAGATAGAGTATCGATCCACGAAGAACAGCAGGAAAGGGGATCACGAGACTTGGAGTTGTAGCGTTTCGGACGCTAACCTTTGATTTGGTTG
>JABCMJ010004465.1:0-33972 GCA_014822125.1 Arbutus unedo | reverse complement strand
GAAATGCTCGTGCGAAAAGAGGACGGGTATTACAGATTGTCTAAACTTTTCTTAAGTTTAAACACATACTTTTCTCAAGTATGCTCGAGAATTCAAACTTTTCTCAAGTTTTGAACTTATCTCAAACCTTTCTCCAGTTTGTTCGGATGCTAAACTTTTCACATGAGTTAGCCCATACTCTTCTGTAGTATGGTCGGGAGTCCAAACTTTTCTTAAGTTTGAACTTATCTCAAATCTTTCTCAGGTTTGTTCGGATTGTCTAAACTTTTCTTGAGTTGAAACACATACATTTCTCATGTATGCTCGGGAATTCAAACTTTTCTCAAATTTTGAACTTATCTCAAACCTTTCTCGGGTTTGTTCGGGTTGTCTAAAATTTTCTTAAGTTTAAACACATACTTTTTTCAAGTATGCTCGGGAATGCAAACTAACTCTTTCTTAAGTTTAAACACATACTTTTCTCAAGTATGCTCGGCAATGCAAATTAACTCTTGCCCCCCAGTGAGGCAGTGAAGGGCCCTTAAGATGTTTACTGCCTTACTGAATACTTGCCAATGATTGATCAGAAAAATGGTGCTTTTATTCATCATATAGGAGTTCCATAAACATAGAGGTGTAAATGAAAAGGATAATTCTACTGATAAAATTTTTTGAGGTTTGAGACATTCCAATTACGGGGTATATCTTTGTCGTCAAGGTCTTGGAGTTTGTAGGCACCCTTCCCAAGACGTCCTATAACTCTGTAGGATCCCTCCCAGTTGGCTCCGAGTTTGCTATTTGCTGGGTCTTTCGTGTTTCCCATGACTTTGCGGAGGACCAGGTCGCCGAGCTCGAATTCTCTTTGATGGACTCTCTTGTTGTATGATCTGGATATGATAGACTGATAGGAGGCTAATCTGATCATAGCCCGTTCTTGTTTCTCCTCGGTGAGATCAAGCTCTACGGCTAGAGCCTGATCGTTTCCTTCTTGCTCCATCAGTTCGGTACAAATGGTTGGGAGACCAATTTCAAGTGGAATGACAGCCTCGGTGCCATATGCAAGTGAATACGGGGTGACTCGAGTAGATCGTCGAGGTGTGGTCCTGTATGCCCATAGGACCAGTGGTAGCTATTCTACCCATCTGCCTTTTGCTTTTCCCAGCCATTTCTTGATACCTCCTAGTATTGTTTTATTTGATGCTTTCGTCTATCCATTGCATTGAAGATATGCCACTGAGGCATAGTATTTGCGGATCTGATATTGTGAGCAGAAGGCCTTGAACTTATCCCAAAATTAGGTTCCGTTATCGGAGATGATTGCATACGGGATGCCAAATCTGGTGATGATATTTTGCCAAACGAAACGCTCAACGTTCCTTTCATTGATTTTGGCTAAGGGTTCAGCTTCTATCCACTTAGTAAAATAATCAGTGCCGACCATGAGATACTTCCTTTCTCCGGTTGCTTTAGGAAGTGGACCAACGATGTCCAGACCCCACTGAGCAAAGGGCAAAGGACTTGTGAGTGGTGCTAGGTCGGCAACAGGCTGGTGGGTGATCAGGGTAAACTTCTAACACTTCTCGCAAGCTTGTACGTATTTCTTTGCATCCTCCTGCATATATGGCCACCAATATCCTTGAGATATGGCTCGGTATGTGATGGACCTACCACCATTATGGCCTCCACAAGTGCCTTCATGAATTTTATATAGGAACTTCTGCACCAGTGTAGGATTTCCTGTAGAGTTCTTGTTTGGGCGAGAGTCAGAAGCGTATTGCCTTGATTCGTAGCTTGTGAGCTTCTTTTTTATCTTCGGGAACTGTTCCTCCAGTGAGGTAAGAGATGATTGGATCCATCCAACTGGGGCCGAGATCGATCTCCATGGCTTTCTTGGCAATTGGAATATCGATGCTCGGGCATTCGATAGCATCCACATATATGGTTCGGTGCTGATCTCTTGAAATGGCTGAGGCCAAACATGCCAGGGCATCCGCGTGCTCGTTCTGCCTAGAACTGAAGTGGGTCATTTCGACCTTTTTGAACTTTGATAATTCTATTCTTGCTTTAGCCGCGTAAGTTGTCATCTTCTCATCTCGGGTGGCATAATCACCGTTGAGTTGATTGAGGATAAGCTGAGAGTCACAGTGGACTGCCACGTAGGTTGCCCCTAGATTGTACGCACATTTGAGTCCATGGATTAGCGCCTTGTATTCGGCGACCTTATTTGAGGCACTAAAGTTCAATCGAATAGATTGATCAAAGTAACATCGTTTGGCTCCTCAATTACGATGCCAACTCCAGATCCTCGAGAGCATGAGGATCCATCAACGTATAACCTCTAGTAGGGTATTTGATCAGCTGCGATTTCTTCCTGTGTTCCCTGTTCGGTCATGCTTGTTATTGAGATCGTCGACACTTCTTCTGTCTGTTCGTGTGAGAATTCTGCAACAAAGTCGGCTAAGACCTGACCCTTTATCGCTGATCTTGGAAGAAACCTGATATCGTATTCCTCGAGTTCCACAGACCAGGTAGCCACCCTACCCGATAACTCCGCTCTTCTCAAGACAGTGCTAAGGGGATGTTTGGTTGGTATCTCGGTCGTGTGGGCTAGAAAATAGTGCTGTAATTTTCTAGGGGCTACTATAAGGGATAAGATCAGTTTCTCTAAGGGAAAGTACCTTGTTTCATAATCGAGCAGTGTCTTGCTCACATAATAGATGGGTGTCTGTTCTCCATCCCTGCTTTTCAACACTAAGGCACTCACCGCGTGCTCGGACACGGCAAGATATAGTGTAAGTATATCTCCGTTCTCGGGTGTGATGATCAGTGGTGGATTCGCCAAGTAAGTCTTGATTTCATGGAAAGTTATTTCACATTCTTCTCCCCAGGAATACTTAGACTATTGTCACAGTAATTGAAAAAACAGCCGACATCGGTCGGATGATCTACTGATGAATCTGTTAAGAGCTGCAACCATCCCTGTCAACCTCTGCACCTCTTTCACAGTCTAGGGACTTCGTAAGTTCTATAGAGCTACGATTTGATCGGGGTTGGCCTCTATTCCCTTTTTCGTAACCAGATGCCCAAGAAATTTTCCCGAGCTGATCCCGAAAGCACACTTGCAGGCGTTCAGCTTGAGCTTGAACCGTTTGAGTACTTTGAAGATTTCGCAGAGATCGGCGATATGGGTCTCTGCTTCCTTAGATTTAACGACCATGTCGTCGATATATACCTCCATGTTCTTCCCAAGCAGTTCCCAAAACACAAGGGTGGCTAACCTCTGATATGTAGCTCCTGCGTTCCTTAAACTGAACGACATTACCTTGTAGCAGAATAAACCCGTGGAGTTATGAATGATGTCTTTTCTTGATCTGGCTCATACATGGCAATCTGATGATATCCTCGGTATGCATCCAAGAAGCTCATGCGCCGATATCCAATAGTGGCATCCACGAGCTGATCTATCTTCGGCAGTGGGAAGCTATCATTGGGACAGGTTTTGTTTAGATTGGTGAAGTCCACGCAGACCCTCCACTTTCCATTTTTCTTCTTGACCATCACAGTGTTTGACAATCACTCGGGGTAATAAACCTCTTTGATGGCATCGGCTTCTAGTAGCCGATCTACTTCTTCTATTACGGCGTCGGCATGTTGAACTGCCGACCTTCTACGTTTTTGCATTACTGGCTTGTGGAAAGGATCCACATTTAGATTATGGCAGACAATATCTGAGTTCACTCCAGGCATCTCCTGCGGTGTCCAGGCAAGTACGTCGATGTGGTCCTTAAGAACTTGCACCAAGATTTTCTCGTCTTGCTCAGATAATTCCTCCTCAATGAGAAAATACCTTTCTAGGTCTGTCTCATGCACCGATATTTGCTTGAGTTTTTCCACGACCTGATCAGCTGGATTACTCCTGATATCCTTTATCATTGGCCGATCTAAGACCTCTATAGATTTCACGTGTTCGGCTTTGGGTTTGTGTCTTATGGAAGTGACATAACAACTCCTCGCTGTAGTCTGATTTCCGCGAACACATTCGATCCCTTTCTTACCAAGGAATTTCAGCATCTGGTGATATGTGGAGGGGATAGCACCCATCCTATGGAGCCAAGTTCTTCCTACGATTACGTTGTAAGCCGATGGTACATCCATAATTCCTATGTCTAGGGTGACCCTTCCTGCCCGCACAGGAATAGTAATGGATCCCAGAGGCCAGACTGCTTCGACGCTGAAACCTATGAGTGGGACATCGATTTTCTACAGATCGGCTTTATCAAGTTTGAGCTTCTTGAAAGTATCATAATATAGAATTTTCGCTGAGCTGCCTTGGTCAACTAGCATTCTCTCCGTGTTGATTGTGCGGAGCAGTAGCATGATTACTAATGCATCGTTACGGTGATAGGTTACCCCCTTTAGATCCTTGTCCGAAAAGGATATCACTGTGTCTATTTTTCTCTCGGGTTCTTTCCATTTTTGCCCGAGATGTTGAACATGATGTTCATGCCCATCGCGGCGTCGTTGGAGCCGAACTTCCTTTTTGTCCAAAATTGATGTTGCAGCATGTATGACATAGACAGTTCCTGTTACCATTGCCTCTTCCTCAAAGGATTCTGTTTCCATAGGTTCCGGCTCAATTTTCAGTTGTCCTTGATTGGCCACAAACCATCTAAGATGTCCGGCTTCAACTAGTTCCTCTAGGAACTATTTAAGCGCCTTGCATTTTTCGGTGATATGACCATTATTTCAGTGATAACTACACCAATCTTTGTTCGGGTCGCGCTTCACAGGTTCTCCCCCTGAAGTTGCCGGCTATTTCTAAAAAGGCTCATTTTTCAATGGCCAAATTAGCTTAAAAATGGGAGTGTTGAAAACTGTGCGTATCGCTCTATATGTCTGGGGACCAGGCGACTTACATTCCTTTACTACTTGCGTCAATTTGGCCACTTCAGTTCTTGGTCTCTTCATTGCTGGTTCTATTGTAGTGCTCCTATGTACCTTGCTTGCGGGCTGATTCGTATCTCGTCGGATCTCGTCTTCGAACTTTGCATACTTCTCTACCCTTCCCATGAGATCTGCAATGCTGCTGGGAGGGTCTATGGTCAGAGATTCCTTCAACCGATCTTGATACGATAGCCTCAACCTAAAGGATTCTACGGCATACGCCTCCGTACAGTCCCCGATCTCATTGTAGGTTGCCCAGTACCTACTTGCGTATTACTTGAGATCCTCATCGGATCCTTTCCTTAGAGCTAGGAGGGTATTCATGTAATTCTTCTGTGCTCGATTAGCCACAAAGCTCTTGAGAAATTGGTCTGCCAGTTGCCTCAAGCTAGTAATTGACCTCGGGGGGAGGGCTTGAAACCAATTTAGGGCTGTTTCCCCCAAACTCAAGGAAAAAACCTTGCATTACAGGTTGTCATGGCCCGCATATATCATCATGGAGTTCACGAATCCTTTGATGTGAGTCATTGGATCCGTTCGTCCATTGTAGATTGAGAATTTTGGGGGGACAAACTTTTTGGGTAAGTCCTCTGTTTCGATTTGTACTAACAATGGTGAGACTGCCAATTGCTGCAACTCCCTATGATTCTCATCATCCTCTGATCGATTCAACCCCAATTGCTGATTCAACCACGCCCTCATATTGGGAATTTAAGTAGCTGGGGGCACTGCTGGGCATGCCATCGCCTGGTTGATGTTTGGAGCCATTCCCGTCCACTGATTAAGCCAATCACGCATATCAAAAAACGGTTACGCTGGAGGCAATCCGCCTAGGTTTGAGAGAGCTCTAGCCTACTATTCCCCTCCTTGGGGTCTCTGAATCTGTTCGTGTTGGCTATCCCGTCTTGATGGACCGATTTCGAAACGTTCATCACGTCCGGATACCAACTGCCGATCAGGATCTCTTTGTTTGCGGAGTGTCCGATTTTCTCTCTCCATACGGCGTATGTAACGCCTCATCTCTTTAATTTCCTGGTCCCTCCTTCGGACCTGGTCGATGTTATTGTAATCTTTGTCTCGGCGAGACCCTTCATGAGTTCGAGATCCTCTCCCTCCCCTATTCCGAGTTTGTGTTTGAGATTTATCTCTTGTCCTTGACTGCTCCGTTTCTCGTGGAGGATCAGGGTGCTGTTCCAGCGAAATCAACGACAATGCAGCCTATAGCGGGGGAACCACTTACGAAGCAACTGGTGGCGGAATAGCAGGAGGCAGGACCTGTCCTCCAGGCTGCCCCTCGATTAGCTTTGGGGGTAGGACCGTAGGAACCTCTTTACTAGGTCCCCTTGATTTCTGGGGAACCGGAAGAAGAGATCTAGATTCGTCTCTCCCTCCGTGCTCTTTCCCCTGATCTCTCTTGGGTGTTTCAGTCATGAGATGTTAGCTTTCCCACAGACGGTGCCAATTGTAGATGGATAGATTTTCTCAATCAGGACGGAAAGCCATTATCTCAATATCCAGCATAAACAATGCTTTTAATATGGGTGGACCTGTGATCTGCAAAATAATAAATCATCAAAGAGTCATCTGCCGTTGTGGCAAGAAGACACTCCAATGATTAAGTCAGACGAAAGCTCACAGGATGATTAATAATTCAAGCTACTATTCTCTATTAGCAAGTAAAATTATGCACTAGCTCGAACGTACATTTTTTCTTGATCTGGAGCTTTATTTATAGACTTATATTTAATCCTAATTCTCTTAGAATTCTGATTGGAGTGAAATGTCTTATGATTTGCCACTAATGAGATAACTCTATATCAAGCAGTTTTCTTCTATCATTAGAGTTTCATTCAATTAATACTTCTCATATTAATTAAATTGACCGTGGACTTCTTGCCCTTATCTGTTAGAGTGGTGTTCCGACTTTTATGGGATTTTGTCTTATCTCGGCATAACAGTCGCTTATCGCCCTTATTGGGTCGATGGTATCTTGGACCGTCCTTCTCAGGTCGGCAAGACGTGGGGCCGCCTTTCTTAGGTTGGCTGATTGCCCATCCATCTTTCTCATATCTGTTGGCTAGATATTCGACCTTCTCGGCCCGACTATAGTATGGACAACCCTCATCAGGTCGGCCATACCATCACGTGATCGGCATATGTGTCCTCATGTACCCTCCATTTGTTGCTGAACTAAATCTCTTGCTGAGGGGGAAAAATATATTTTCTCAATTACATTTTTACCCTCATCAAATACAATTCGCACATCGTGATTATTATGAATGCTTATGCTCTTAACCCAAAGATAATTAATGGATATGTATATTTAATATTGTTGACTTTGGTTCATTATAGAGTGAGACCTTGTGGACCAATAGTCTCGATAAGTTGGGTCACAATATTAATCGTATGATTACTGTTAATTATTAATGGAATCCACGTACTTTTTAGGAATTAATGATATCTTCTTAAGGAAGCTTATAAGTTTCGATTTTGTCAAACTTTGCAGGTGGATATCCGACATAATGAATAAGTTCAGTGGAAAGTCTCAAGGATTTTTATAGATGTTGATTAAATAAATTGTCAGTAATTTACTTTAATCAATGGGTATCTGTAATCTTAATGTGGGGAGATAAAAAAGCATTTAATAACATAGAGCTCGAAATATAATTTTAAAGTATAGGAAGGGAATGCAATTATAATTTTGTAGTGGTATAAATTGTAATTTATATAATTCGGGTTGGATTAGGATTCTGAATTATATAGGAAGCTCAACCTATACTTCTCCTGGGGGTCCCTATCGTTGCCTATATATACACCGCAATGTCATCTAGATCAGACACAACTTGATACTTGAAATATTGAGAGAGGTTCTATGAAGGCAAAAAGATCACGTTTTTGAGCCCACACTCAGTTTGTGATCAAGATGCAATAAGATTACGATGGAAGATTGCGAGGTCACTCGTGCAAGATCATTCCAACCGTCATCATACTTTTGTCGAACTGAACTGTGAAGGTTGTCGAGATCAAATTAGAGAGATCTCAAAAGTATGAACCCTAATTCCGCCTTGTAGGGTTTCATATTTTTTTGTTATATAATCTGTGCGTGTTCATCACTGGGTCTCGAGAATTGATCCCTAACAGCAACTTTGGATTTAACTAAGGGATGAGTGGAAGACCACCTTCAAGATGCGAGAAGGCCTATACGAGTGGTTGGTTCTACCATTCGGTTTGTCTAACACACCCAGTATTTTCACGCGTGTGATTAACCAAGAGCTGCGACAATTCATTGGTAAGTCTATTGTGGTTTATTTTGATGATATTCTAATTTATAGTGCCACTCTAGAATTGCATGTACAACATCTTGAGGAAGTCCTACATGTTCTAAGGGGGGAGAAATTGTTTGGGGCCTTGAAAAGTGTGTTCATGATGGATTCGGTCTTGTTCCTTGGATATGTGGTCTCGAAGGAAGGTATAGCCGTTGATGAGTCCAATGTAGAGGCAGTCAAGCAATGGCCTCAACCAAAGATTCTATTTGACATTCACAGTTTTCATGGATTAGCTGCCTTTTACAATCGTTTCGTTCCACACTTTAGCACCGTCATGGCACCAATCACGGAGTGCATGAAAGGAGGGAAGTTCACGTGGTCTATGGAGGCGACAAAGGCATTCCACTTGATCAAGCAGGAACTGACCACAGCTCCTGTCTTGATTCTACTAGATTTATAGCAGCCTTTTGAGTTGCATTGTGATGCATCCAAGGTTAGCATTGGGGCTGTCCTTAACCAAAATTCTAAATCAATAGCGTACTTTAGTGAGAAGTTGAATGCGACCAAGATGAAATATAGCACTTATGATGTGGAATTGCATGAGGTGGTTCAAACTTTAAAACATTGGTTCCACTATCTTATACATAGCAATTTCATCTTGTATTATGATCATGAAGCACTCAAGCATTTTCATACTCAAGCTAAGTTGTTAGATTGTCATTCTAAGTGGGCTACCTTTGTTCAACAGTTCTCTTTTGTTATCAAGCACAAGTTTGGTGCATTGAATTGCATGGTGGATGCACTCAGCCGTTGTTCTAGTTTGTTGACACGTATGCGGGCTGAGGTACTTGGTTTTGATTCTTTACGTGAGCTTTTAGCAGCTGATTCATATTTTTCTCGCATATTGGTGGACGTATCTTAAAGGGAGCAGCCGGAGTTTCCCGTTCATGATGGTTTCTTGTTCAAAGGCAACCAATTCTATATCCCTGATTCGAGTTTGCAGTTGAAAATTCTCAAACAACTACATAATGAAGGGCATGCGGAACGAGATAAGACTTTGCAGTTGGTGGTTGATTCGTACGTTTGGCCAACCTTGCATCGTGATGTGTACAAGTTTGTGGAGACCTGTCATATTTGCCACGTGTCCAAAGGCGGCACCACGAATATTGGTTTGTACATGCCTTTACCTATTCCCACTCAGCTATGGATAGATGTGAGCATGGATTTCATGCTGGGCTTATCGTGTACTTAGCGTGGGAATGATTCAATCTATGTGATGGTGGACCAATTTTTGAAGATGGCCCATTTTATTTCGTGCAAGAAGACTACTGACTCTGTTAAAGTTGCACAATTGTATTTTGCGGGAGTGTATAGTTTGCATGGGTTGCCTGCTTCCATTGTTTTTGACCGCAATACACGTTTCTTAGGACATTTTTGGTAGTGCTTGTGGAAACTAACACACACTAAGTTGGACTTCAGTATTGCTTATCATCTGCAAACTGATGGGCAAACAGAGGTGGTGAACCATTCGTTGGGTAATCTATTGTGCTATTTAGTGGGGGGTCACTTGAAGTCTTGGGATACACGGCTCAGCCACGCTGAGTTTGCATATAACCATTCGGTGAATCGAAGGCTAGTCTCTCTCCCTTTTAGATTACTTATGGGATCATTCTGCGGTCCCCAATTGATTTAGCTCCTGTTCCTGATTTGACGCGGGTGCATGGCCAAGCCAACGATTTCATTGCGCAACTCCAATAGGTGCACGACACTACTCGGTAGTATTTGGAAGCTTCTATCTCTAAGTATAAACAAGCTACCAATAAGTATCGTTGTTTGGTAGAGTTTAAGGTGGGAGATTTTGTTTATGCAGTGCTCACGAAGGACAAATTTTCTACTGGAAAGTATAACAAGTTTGCCGCTCATAAGCTTGGGCCCGGGGAGATTGTTGAGAAAATTAACCCCAATGCCTATTGATTGAAGTTGCCGAGTCACGTGCGCACTGCTGATGTCTTCAATGTCAAGCACTTGATTCCATTTTTGGGGATAACTCGTCCTCTGATGACTCTACTTCAAGGGTGAAGTCTTTTCAAGCTGGGGAGGATGACGTCGAGCGGGTCGCGACCACATTCCTAGAATGCTTGGATTGGTCATAGGCCAAACAGATTGGTGGAAAATTGACCCATGGGTCATAGAGTTGAAGCAAAACATCATTCTGATCCATGGGCCCCAGCGGCTTTCGGTCTAATTCCCTCGTTTAAGCCTCTGAATCAATAAATTTGTTGTTTTCGAAAAATTCGACTTTCCTTATAACTTTTAGTTAGAATTTATGTTTTAGTCGCCGTCTGTTTTAACAACTTTATATTTCTTTCTAGTATTTAATTTTCTAGTCAAATCAGAAATTTTCATTTTTAGTAGTTTTTCTAATTTCTTTTATTTGGACTAGATTAGCAAGTCTAAATCTTTTGTTATTTCATTTCCTAATTGATATAGGGTTCTACATCCCTATAAATTATTTTGTAAACCTAAGGGATAAGTAGTTGTTAATTGATTAATAAAAATTGAGTGTTTTACTCAATTTGTTTATTCAAAGAGGGAGTACCTCTAGTTCAAATACGGCTTAAAATTGTCCTCGTGTTACACTCATCTAATCATACGCTTCACTGCATCAGTTCAATTAATTGGTTTGGGATTTCAAACCAAAAGCAAAGGATGGCCAGTTAAGGTCTATTGTGACATTAGGCTAAACTTTTACAACACAATGTAGGGTAACAAAAGGTACTCCTGACCAATTAGGGGGGAAGTGTCACTAGCAGGCTGAAGATTTTCAATACATTTGACACAACAATAGGTAGTGCTAATAAGTTAGAGGTAATGGTGACCGGGTAGAGGGTTGTCTTCCCTAAAAATCACAACTGAGTTTTCGTCAATGGAGCTTCGTGAAGTTCAAGTTTGGGATTTATAACATAAATTTAAAAGGTAATGGCTTATTTACGTTGCAAGGGCTAGTTGAAGCTTTGACTGAAAGAGATTGAGCTTGAGTTTGGGTTTGGGTTTTGGATCTCCGAATGATTTCTTACTTTCTATCTCTTGTTCTCCACTAAACTTCCTTCATTCTTACTCCTAGCTCACCCTTGACAGCACATTTCCTCTCACTAACTCTGAGAATTCGTGGAGAAGAAGGAGGATTTGAGGCTTCTGTTTATAAGAAAATGTAGAGCCTTAGTTTGGAAGAGTTCATAGTAGCGGGTTTGGGAAAAGAGGCAAAAGATGGAGGTGGAATGTGGATGTTCTTAAGACAACAGGTCTTTTTTGATTATGGAGATTGAGTGAAGAAAAGAATGGGACATCCATTTGTTGAAAAAAATCCAAGTCTAGGATTTTAGGAGCCAAAACCATGAGAAGTAAGAGGTTTTGCTGAAGGTGGCAAGATGGGGAGGAAGGACTGCAATACAGGGAAGAAGGTGAGGAGGAAGAAACCTCTTTCATTGGGGAAGTGGAAGTAGAAGGGGGGCTATAGTGTAAGAGTCTCAATTTGGAGTGAGAAGAGCAAACCTAGTACAGGGTGGGGGATATGATGGGTGACGATAAAATATTTTGGTGTATAGGTTCACCTAAGCTAATGAGAAATTATCCTGTGAGGGTGCTACCACAGGAGCATGAGGCTGGGATCTAGTGTGGATGTGTTGTGTGCCCAAGTCGAATTGTGTTATACATGAAATTATTAAAATACACCATTCTCTCTTAATGGCACAAAATAATTGAAATTAGGAGTGTAACCAATCTGATTTGGCTGAAAAAACTCGAACCAAAACAGTAATTTTGGTTTGAGATTTTATATATCGAAACCGAACCGAAGTTTTTTGGTTTGATATTTTAAAATTAGAAGACTCGCATCTAATGGGCCAAGCCCAAATTCGATATAAAAAAAAAACTGTAGGAGCATTACAATCAACGTTCGACTTGGCCTCAATTTTTTTTAAAAAAACTATCAGTTAACTACTAATTTTTAATATTTTTTGGACCATTAGACTTGGCCTATTGAGTCGACTATTAACCAAAATTTATGAAAAAAACTTACATTCAAGAGTTCACAAACATTATGGGAAAAATGGGGTGAAGAACGAAATAATAACCAAGGAAAATAATAGATATTTTAATGTTTGGAGTTTACTTAAAACTAGCCGGTCTAGTCTAGTCTGGTTTGGTGTTAACACTGTAATATAACATGTGTAGTGGTCTAACATGTCCTCATTAGGCGTACATGTGTGAGTTAATCGTGTTTTTTTATCAAATAATACACGGTTGGTAGTTTTTTGTCCAAATTACAGGTTATCGATGTTAAATAAGATGTGTTGAGGACGAGGGTGATTCGAAGCTCGAAAGAAAATGCGAAGAAAGTTTGAAGGGAAGCAACTTAAAGAAGATCACTTGAAGGCATCAAGACTGACTGGTCAAAATCTAAAGAAAAGTCAAAGAAATAAGGGTAGTGATCGGTCAGGCAGTGTTAACCATCTAGTCACGCGAGTTTTACTTTCCAGTCATGCATATGAAGAAAGAAGTGTGACTATATCAACCTACCATGGTCAAAGACTGACCGGTCAAGCCAAATCCACAGAACAGTCTAGTAACATCATGTGATCGGTCAGAGATGAAGCTTAACTAGTCAAGCTTGTACTTGCTAGTATAGTTTTTTTTTTTTCATTAGTCTGTTTAATTCTTTAATTTAGTTTCCTTTTAGAATTAAGATATCTTTCCTTATTTTCTCATAAGTTTTCCTTAATCAAGGACTTAGGAGGCTTGATCTACATATTCAATTTTTAGCAATAGTTTTCTTTGAGATTTTATATTCTTCCAGTAATAAATTTTCAACAATTTTTTATTTTTCTATTCCAAATTTCATTCAATTAATTTAAGTTTCCGGTAACATTATTGGAGTTTTATTTCATTTGTCGAATCTGGTAAGATGTTTTAATTTATTATTGAGTTTTCTATTTCAATATGCAGGCTAAATTTCCTAGACAAGATCCAATGATGAATTTCATTCCGTGATCTAAGGTTTTGACATATTCTCATATTTTTTACTATTTATTCAAACTGATTCAAATTCTCAATTCTCGAACCAAATACAAAGTGTTAAGCTCTTGATCAATTGTCGCCATTGATTTAGTACAAATAATACTTGGGTCGATATCCTCCTACATTTGACTTATTGTTATTGAACGAGAATCAGTTCTGAATACATCTTTCGATTTGAATTATTGTTCATCAAACAGTCTTCCGATCAAGATTTTTTAACCTGAATCATCGATTGAGTTATAAAAGGAGAAAATATCATTACTTAAATCTAAGATGGAATGATTCCGAGAATCTGTCTTACTTTCTTAATCAATCAATTTTCTATTTAGTTTAATTGCAATTTTAGATATTAAATCAACCAAAAATTAAAAGTTATCATCTGAAACGCTTTGGTTAGTGTCCGCAATGCTATAACTTCAAGTCTTGCAATCCACCTTTATACTGTTTTTCGTGGATCGATACTCTGTTTTGCTGCTATACTGATTTTCCATACTCTTGAGGTAAGAATCAGTTTCTATATTAGATATTGATTTGGTCAGCGCATCAACGACATTTTTGCCGGCCGATCATTTGCTTCGGCTCGTAAGTGGTGAAAATAAAAAATTAAATCGATTTTTTTAAAAAATCTTAAATCGGACTAATTTGAGCGAAAAATTGAACTTTGTCGATTTGGTTCGATTTACCGACCTAGTCTGATTTTTTAATTTATGCTTACAGTCCTAATTGAAATGCTCAGGATAAACAATTCAGATACATTGTTTATTAAATTGAATTTAAAATTTAGAGTCCATACATGAAAGGAATGTTGTGGTGGATGTGGTTCTACACGGACTCGGATTTTGTTTCTTCGTCAAGAAATTGATGCAAAAAAATTATTCTTGAGAAAATTTTAGTGAAATGAAGTAAAAAAAAAGAAACGTATTTTTCGTCTTGATTTGATAAAAAAATTTATGAAAAAACAAAATTAATAGTTTGATTGTGCAAAACTAATGTAAAAGTAAGATTTTTACAAATATTATATTTATTGCTAGATATGCTTTTGAGAAAAAATTAATCACTGAAAAAATTGGAGACAAGAGTTTTATAAATTAACCCGTAAAAAATACAAAAAAAAAATTATAATATTTCTGCAATTCTCTTTCTTTTTTCGCAAAGTGAACAGTACAAGAATTTTGGCTGATTTGTGCGGAGAGTAACGAATGTGTACCACGAAGCACAGGAAAAATCCCGTGGAATGAATAAAACTGGTCCCAGTGTCTGAATGAATTCACGTGTCCTGCTACCGTGTTGCCGTTAATTACACCATCATGAGCATCAGCTGGTACTGCATAGGATTCTAAAATGAACCACAGGGTACCAAAATGTCATACTGTATTTCCTACGTAAACAAACACCGCACAACCCACGTGTATCAGAACCACGTGCTCTGCACGCCCCAATCACAGTCCCCTGTCCACTGATCGCACTGTACCTTCACTCCATTTTGAAATGGGGTGGGGACTTCTCTGCTGCAATATAAAGACAAACTCCTTGATGAATATGAGAGAGATTGCACTGTACCCATCACTGAATTGAAAACCATGAATAAATTAATACATATTCATTTTTATTATTTTAATTTTTTAAAATTATTATGAATTTCTTTGTAAGATTATATTATCGACGAATTCTCAAAAATTAAAATAGATACAAAGTGAGCTCAAACACAAGAACCAATTGAATTTTTTCTTAAACTATAAGAGAACCGTCTGTATTTACACATTGGTGTTTTACCGCCCTCTGTTTTGTTCGTAATGGGAATTTTAGATGTTAAGTACATAGATAATTAAAGATGTATTAGAGAGTTAAATTTGACGCGAGAAAAAAACTTAGAATAATAAAGTAACTGATTATGGATTCCGAGCACGTAGAATACTCACTCCTAACAGGAATTAAGGTTCATAGCAATACCTAATCTTCAAAAAGCAAACTATAAATATTGTACATACATCACTAAGAAATATAAACGTGCGTAAACATAAAAATATTCAAATCCGTAATATAATCAAAAATTGCATTATCGACATAAAGCTAAAATAAACATGTACTATTTTCTTAAAAAAAAAAAGCTTTAGAGATATATATTTTTGTTGCGCATAAAGCTAAAATAGATATGTAATAACAATTGGAATATTATAGTCTAGACGAAATATTATTTGTTAATTTATAATTGTAATATGTAACAAAATAAAAAAAATGTATAAGAAAAACCAGATCAGTTTGGAAATTGAGATATATAAACTCGCTCTCAAATCCAAATCCAAACCCAAACCCAAACCCAAACCCATACCCATACCAAGGGCAGAGCTGAAGTTGGAGAGGAGGCAGAGCTGAAGAGAGAGAGAGAGAGGAGGAGGAGGAGGAGGAGGAGGTTGTGTCATTTATTAAATTTATTCAGCCGTTGTAATTACAGTGAGGTGAGGCAAAGGAGATGGAGGTAAAGAAGAACTAGGTAAGTTAGCACCAAAAAAATGTTTGAGGGAGGATTCCCAGAGCAGTTCCACCAGTTCACGATAGGCTCAACACAAGCTCCATCGTCGTCATCAACATCGTCGTCATCAGTTGCTCTACCTCTATCATTCCCTCTTCATGCGGTCTCAACTACTACGACTACTACTACCTTTGATCCTTACCCATCTCATTCACCACTACTACCATTCCAGTTGCAACCCCAACTTCATCTTCTTCCTCACAAATTGGATATTAATAGCTTAGAGCTGAAAAGAGATCAGAGATCCATACCCAATCAATTAATATTCGACATTCCATGGGCCAACGATGAAGTACTTTCACTGTTGAGGATCAGATCTAGCATCGAAAACTGGCTTCCTGATTTCACTTGGGAACATGTTTCAAGGTACGTACATGCACTTTTATACTCTACTCTACTCGTTAATCTTTTCCTTTAGACTAGTGTTCACTTACAAAATAAAATAAAATAAAGGGAATTAGGGTTCTGCATCTGCACTTATTTTGAGATGTGCAGTTGCTGCTTAAATCTTTGTACTTTTTCTCAATACCAATGTGCAGGGTGTATTTGGCCTCAGGTTGTATATGTTTGTGCGTGGTATATATATATATAATATATATACATATATTCTCTCCTCAATGGGTATTGTGTTAGCTATTGTTACTTCGTCAACTTCGTACCTCAGCTACCTAATCGTTGGGGAGAAAAAAAAAAAATCCAAATTCAGTTCAGCCTCACTTTGCAAAAATTCAGAGTTAAGAACTGTATGCAAAAAAGGAAATATGTATACATATATTATGCATATATGTTTAAATGTATATGATATCCTTCTTAAATTGAATTCATAAAGTTGCATACAGAATCATAACATCAATATCAAATCTATAACTGTGGTATTAATTTAGCATTTGACCACAAATGCATAAACTTGTTTTATAGCAGTTTTATTTTGTCTTGGTGTTATAATTTTTTCAGTAAATTTTTGTGAATTCTTGTACAAATATTACAACTTTTATACGAATAGTATGAACTTTTAATATGAAATTTATGAATTCAAGGCTTTTTGATGATGGTCCTACACACACACATAGAGAGAATTACGCATGTAAATATATAGGACTCTTTGGAGATCTAACTAGAAAGAATAACAAAACAACAGGAACGCTCCAAAACATCAGGAGTAGTGATTAGGGAGTATTTCATACGCATCAACTAGGCATAATCGACTTACAAAAACAAAATATTGTTTTAAGTTATATATATAATTCTCAAGTGATATGCGTAACCGACATAAACCAATGCTTGTCATATGTATTATTGATGAATGTGCGTCATTTGCAATTATTTATACAGGAAGCTTGCAGAGCTTGGTTATAGAAGAAGCGGTGAGATTTGCAAGCAGAAGTTTGAGGAGGAAACCCGTCGTTTTGACATGAGTAGTAGCTACACAATGAAGAACTACACTAGACCTTTCTTTAGCGAGCTTGAACAACTCTGCCACGGAGAAAACTCTTCTCAGGTCTTACCCGAAAGAAATCTGAACGTTATACAAAAGTTACCAAATGAAGAAGAAGTAGACAATATTGTTGGGCAGCAAATCAACTTGGTAGAAGATTCCAGAGATGAAGAATTACTACTACGAAGAGGCAAATCAAACTCATTGCCTCATGATCTAAAAAATGATGGAAAGGAATCGGAAAGCAAGAAGAGAAGGAGACGCCGCCGGAGGAAATTCAAAATGTTTAAGGGCTTTTGTGAGGACATCTTAAACGAGATAGTGGCTCACCAAGAAGAGCTCCAAAATAAAATAATTGAAGACATGTTGAAGAAAGAAGAAGAGAAGATTGCAAGAGAGGAAGCTTGGAAGAGACAAGAAATTGATAGGATGAACAAGGAGGTTGAAATCAGCGCTCATGAACTAGCTATTGCCAGCGATAGACAAAATAAACTCATTGAGTTGTTGAAAACCTTCACATCAATAAATTCTTCTTCTGCTGAAAATGAATCATCTGGAAAGCATAATCACGAGAATGAGACCTTTTCCGAAACTTCAAAAGGGGGTACTTCGTTTTCTTCCACATCAGGTTCTCTTCTCATTCAACCTCAGAACCCTAATGCAAGTGACTTGCAAAACCCTAGTTCGAGCCTAGAGCAAAATAATACTAGCAATAACAGAAGTGCTTGTCGAAACCCAAATTCGACAGTACAACGGAAGCAAATGAGGGAGGAGGATTTAGGGAAGAGATGGCCCAGGGATCAAGTGTTGGCACTAATAAACCTTAGGTGGAGTCACAATAGCAGTAGTACTGGTATTAGTGAAGACAAGGATTCAGGAGGAGTGGCAAAGGTTCCTCTGTGGGAAAGGATCTCAAAAGGGATGTTGGAATTGGGATACAAGAGGAGTGCCAAAAGGTGCAAAGAGAAATGGGAAAACATCAACAAGTACTTTAGGAAGACCAAAGATGTGAACAAGAAGAGATCTGTTGATTCAAGAACTTGTCCTTATTTTCACCAATTGAATACTTTGTATGGCCAAAGAACATCACTAGCTATTGAGGCACCAATAAGTCAGGAGGAAAACCACTCGGGTACACTAGGAAAATTATCCCAACCTACCGCACAAGCTCACCTGGATAGCGACTACGGCGATCAAGTTTTAGATCACGGTATCTAATTAGGTAACGATATCAGTGATATGGTCAGTAGCGGACAATATTGGCCAATAAATTAATAAAGAGGGAAATCTCGTTACGTAGAAGTCGATATCTATGCAAATAACAATGCCGATTGGGAGAATTTGGTTTATGTAACGAATTTGGAGTCTGAGTTTAATTCAACTTGTGTGTTTGATTCTTTGAGACGTGCCTTTCTTTTCTTTTTTTTTCTTTTCCTAATGTATTTTGCATGGAGAAATTGATAGTATTTTATTTCAACATTGTCTTTATGTACGGATGATATTTGTGATTTAAGTGTCACCAATAGCTAGAGAATGAGAAATAACAGTCCAAGTCGACTATAAATGGATCCATTTGAAATGTAATGTTTATTGAATTATTATTTTTTATTTTTACTTGAATTTTTTTTGTAATTTTTTTTGCATTACCTTTGGTTTTTTATTAGTTCTTCTCGACGAAAGAAATCTAAAAAATTTAAAATCATGTCAAAATGCCTAAACAAATTCAGAAAAAAAACAAAATAAGTCTCTGTTTTGATTTATTTTTCGTCTTTGATGGATTTTTTAATTTTTAAACATAATTTTATACTTTTTATATTTTTTTCATCGAGACGAGCTAACAAACCTCGAAAAATTAATAAAAACATGATAAATACAAACAATAATTGAATAATAGATCATTTAATTAATTTAGGCCAAACAAATCCGTTTTCTGTGAGTGTATTTTTTATTTAAATTATTTGATCTAATTGCATAAGTTACTTCGCCAATTTTCGTTGTCAAAGAAAAAGAGAAGCAAAAAATAAATAAATGAAACAAGCCATAGAAGGTACAGGTGCTTGCTTATAGGATTGGTAGTTTGGGTATCGTGAGTATATTATCAATGCAGCATTATCGTCCCGTGGTTGGGACATATGCGGGTTAAGCAGGGGCCGATTCCATGGCTAATAATAATCAACATTGTATATTATTCAAAATGACGTCATTTTATATGAGAAAAAAATTCAAATATGTTTTGAGTAATTTTGGGAAAGAAATAAATTTGAATTTTGTGTAACGACCCGACTTTTTAAAACAGTTAATAAATTACTTTTTTCATTTACCCTTATATATATATATATATATATAATTTTTTTTTTGAAATTGGAATAAAAACATTTATGATTTTTTCCCTAATTTTACCGCATTAACTTATAATTTTTGATTTAATAAAAAATAAGATATTTTTTTATAGTTTGTAATTCGCATTATTATAACGAGTACAATGAACGATCTGACCCGAATTTTTATGACTATAAAAAAAATAACTTTTCAATAAATGCATTTGCCATGTGTTTATTTATGTTTAAAAATTGATCAGACGATCGAGTTGATGAATACACTTATGTACAATGAAATATTATAACACGAGAGTGTGGCTGCGTTATATCTTTTTTTCTACCAAAATAAGGCCCTTGACATTCTGTTATTAGATGTAGGTTCCTTCATCTCTGTACCTTAGAACATCAATAGGTTCCTTCACCTGTTAAATTGCCTAGACTACATTCATAGCCTCATTGGTTCCCTCTGTTACCACTTGGAAATCCTAAACCATTATTTCTAGTCCATCTCTAATTGCCTATATAAGGTAATCACTACCCCTTTGTGCCATTCACGCTGAAACAAATAACAGAAAGGTTGAGAGAGAGTGGTCCATAGAGAGAATTGGAAGGTCTAGTACTGCCGAAGCCAAATTTCATCAAAACGTTGTTGTTTCTCCGTCATATAGCATCGGAAACGCATATTAAGGTAGGGAAATATATCTTGCAATCTTAGTTCGTGTAATTTGTACATATTACATGCATTTTTTTAGAAGAATCGTATATTTTTATTGGGGCTCGACCAAAATAATTAGATCTTGTTCAAATTACACAACACATGAACATACATACACTTTTTAATGTGTTATGATGTTCACAAATCTCCATAGGATCTCGTGAGAGCATGAATGCCAACCCGATTGACTATATTATGCTTAGTGGTTATGTTGTTCAAACAATATTAGCAATGTTGTTAAGATTCTAAAAAAAAAGACCATGAAATTTCTGACGTAATAACGTATATTGAAATTCTGGTTAGATCATTTTATAGCCGTTATGCTGTTAATTTTATTTTTGAAACTTAATGTACTTGTATGTTGGGAAAACTTAGAGTCATGCGTTAGGAACACTCGATCGGATTACGTTTGTGACAAGGCGGCGAAAAATGTCAAAGTGTGGATTGTATTCAGATAATGTATAGAGACACTAAAAAATATTAAAGGAAAGAATAAAATCGATTTGGCCATGATGACAATCACAACGAACCTTAAAATTAAGATTTTTACAAATATTATAATTATTGCTAGACATTCTGTTGAGAAAAAACTAATCAGTGAAAAAGTTAGAAACACAAGTATTACATCTTGCTTATAAATGGACACGTAAAAAATACAAAAAAAAATTATAATATTCCTGCAATTTTCTTTCTTTTTTCGCAAAGTGAACAGTATAAGAATTTTGGCTGATTTGTGCGGAGAGTAACGAATGTGTACCACGAAGCACAGGAAAACTCCCTTGGAATGCATAAAATGGGTTTTGCTATTCGCAAGGAAATCCGCAAAGAATCGCACAAGGATTACATGGCAAGAGTGGGAAAAGAAGAAAATTTTCCAAACAAAGAAAGACCCCGTCATGTGATCCTTGTACGATTCCCTACAAGCTTCCTTGCGAATAGCATTTCTCGCATAAAACTGGTACCGGTGTCTGCATGTATTCACGTGTCCTGATACCGTGTTGCCGTTAAATTACACCATCGTGCGCATCAGCTGGTACTGCATAGGATTCTAAAATGAACCACAGGGTACCAAAATGTGATACTGTATTTCCTACACAAACAAACACTGCACAACCCACGTGTATCAGAACCACGTGCTGTACACGCCCCAATCACAGTCCCCTGTCCACTGATTGCACCGTACCTTCACTCCATTTTGAAATGGGGTGGGGACTTCTCTGCTGCAATATAAAGACAAACTTCTTGATGAATATGAGGGAGATTGCACTGTGCCCATCACTGAATTAAAAATCATGAATAAATTAATACATATTTATTTTTATTTTTTTATTTTTTTAAATTATTATGAATTTCTTTGTAAGATTATATTATCGACGAATTCTCAAAAATTAAAATAGATACAAAGTGAGCTCAAACACAAGAACCAATTTAATTTTTTCTTAAACTACAAGAGGACCGTGTGTGTGTTTACACATTGGTGTTTTACCGCCCTCCGTCTTGTTTGTAATGGAAGTTTTAGATTTTAAGTACATAGGTAATTAAAAATGTATTAGGGAGTTAAATTTGATGCGAGAGAAAAACTAAGAATAATAAAGCAATTGATCGTGGCAGAATTTTACATTCTTTTATTCCGAGCACCTAGAATACTCACTCCTAACAGGAATTAAGGTTCATAACAATACCTAATCTTCAAAAAGCAAAATATAAATATTTTACACACATCACTGAAAAATATAGACGTGCGTAAACATAAAAATATCCAAATCTGTAATATAACCAAAAATTGCATTAGCGACATAAAGCAAAAATAAACATGTACTATTTTCGTAAAAAAAATAGCTTTAGAGATATATATTTTTGTTGCGCATAAAGCTAAAATAGATATTTAATAACAATTGGAATATTATAGTCTAGACAAAATATTATTTGTTTAATTTATAATTGTAATATGTAACAAAATAAAAAAATATGTATAAGAAAAACCAGATTAGTTTGGAAATTGAGATATATAAACTCGCTCCCAAACCCAAATCTAAATCCAAATTCAAACCCATACCTATACCCAAAGTCAATAGACTTAAAAAATAATTGAGGATCAATTCCAAACGGGACGGAGTTGGAGAGGAGGCAGAGCTGGAGAGAGAGAGAGAGAGAGGAGGTTGTTGTGTCATTTATTAAATTTATTCAACCGTTGTGATTACAGTGAGGTGAGGCAAAGGAGATGGAGGTAAAGAAGAGTTAGGCAAGTTAGCACCAAAAAAATGTTTGAGGGAGGATTCCCAGAGCAGTTCCACCAGTTCACGATAGGCTCAACACGAACTCCATCATCGTCATCAACATCGTCATTGTCGTCATCATCAGTTGTTCTGCCTCTATCATTCCCTCTTCATGCAGTCTCAACTACTATGACTACTACTACCTTTGATCCTTACCCATCTCATTCACCACCACCACCACTATTCCAGTTGCAACCCCAACTTCATCTTCTTCCTCACAAACTGGATATTAATAGCTCAGAGCTCAAAAGCGATCAGAGATCCATACCCAATCAATTAATATTCGACATCCCGTGGACCAACGACGAAGTACTTTCACTGTTAAGGATCAGATCTAGCATCGAAAACTGGCTTCCTGATTTCACTTGGGAACATGTTTCAAGGTACGTACATACACTTTTATACTCCACTCTACTTGTTAATATTCTCCTTTAGACTAGTGTTCACTTACAAAATAAAATAAAATAAAGGGAATTAGGGTTTTGCATTTGCATTGATTTTGAGATGTTCAGCTACTGCTTGTGTTAGCTATTATTACTTCGTCAGCTTCATACCTCAGCTACCTAACCGTTGGGGAGAAAAAAAAAGCCAAATTTCAGTTCAACCTCACTTTGCAAAAATTCAGAGTTAAGAACTGTCTGCAAAAGAAGAAACACACACATATATATATATATATGTATACATATATTATGCATCTATTTTTAAATGTATATGATATCCTTCTTAAATTGAATTCATAAAGTTGCATATAGAATCATAACATCAATATCAAATCTATCACCGTGGTATTAATTTAGCATTTGAACACAAATTCATAAACTTGTTTTATAGCATTTTTTTTTTCTTGATTTTATAATTTTTTCAGTAAATTTTGTGAATTCTTGTACAAATATTATGAACCTCTATGAATTAGTATGAAGTTTTAATATGAAATTTATGAATTCAAGGCTTTTTAATGATGATCCTACACACACACACACACACACACACACACAAACACACACACACACAAAATTATGCATGTACATATATATGTCTCTTTGGAGATCTAACTAGAAAGAATAACAAAACAACAGGATCGTAAAGCTCCAAAACATCAGGAGTGGTGATTAGAGACCATTTCATAAGCATCAACTAGGCATAACCGACATACACAAAACAAAATATCGTTTTAAGTTATATATATAGTTCTCAATTGATATACATAACCGACACAAACAAATGCTCGTAATATGTATGACTGGTGAATATACGTCATTTGTAATTATTTGTACAGGAAGCTTGCAGAGCTTGGTTACAGAAGAAGCGGTGAGATCTGCAAGCAGAAGTATGAGGAGGAAACCCGTCAGTTTGACAACATGAGTAGTAGCTACACAATGAAGAACTACACTAGATATTTCTTTAGCGAGCTTGAACAACTCTGCCATGGCGAAAACTCTTCTCAGGTCTTACCCGAAAGAAATCTGAACGTTATACAAAAGTTACCAAATGAAGAAGAAGTAGACAATATTGTTGGGCAGCAAATCAACTTGGTAGAAGATTCCAGAGATGAAGAATTACTACTACGAAGAGGCAAATCAAACTCATCACCTCATGATCTGGAAAATGATGGAAAGGAATCGGAAAGCAAGAAGAGAAGGAGACACCGCCGGAGGAAATTCAAAATGTTGAAGGGCTTTTGTGAGGACATCTTAAACGAGATAATGGCTCACCAAGAAGAGCTTCAAAATAAAATAATTGATGACATGTTGAAGAAAGAAGAAGAGAAGATTGCAAGAGAGGAAGCTTGGAAGAAACAAGAAATTTATAGGATGAACAAGGAGGTTGAAATCAGAGCTCATGAACTAGCTATTGCCAGCGATAGACAAAATAAACTCATTGAGTTGTTAAAAACTTTCACGTCGACAAATTCTTCTTCTGCTGAGAACGAATCATCTGGAAAGCGTAATCACGAGAATGAGACCTTTTCTGAAATTTCAAAAGGGGGTACGTCGTTTTCTTCCACTTCAGGTTCTCTTTTCATTCAACCTCAGAACCCTAATGCAAGTGACATGCAAAACCCTAGTTCGAGCCTAGAGCAAAATAATCCTAGCAATAACAGAAGTGATCGTCGAAACCCGAATTCGACAGTACAACCGAAGCAAATGAGGGAGGAGGATTTAGGGAAGAGATGGCCCAGGGATCAAGTGTTGGCACTAATAAACCTTAGGTGGAGTCACAATAGCAGTAGTACTGGTATTAGTGAAGACAAGGATTCAGGAGGAGTGGCAAAGGTTCCTCTGTGGGAAAGGATCTCAAAAGGGATGTTGGAATTGGGATACAAGAGGAGTGCCAAAAGGTGCAAAGAGAAATGGGAAAACATCAACAAGTACTTTAGGAAGACCAAAGATGTGAACAAGAAGAGATCTGTTGATTCAAGAACTTGTCCTTATTTCCACCAATTGAACACTTTGTATGGCCAAGGAACATCACTAGCTATTGAGGCACCAATAGGTCAGGAAGAAAACCACTCGGTTACACCGGGAAAAGAATCCCCACCTACCGCACAAGCTCACCTGGCTAGCGTCTGTGGCGATCAAGTTTTAAATCACGGTATCTAATTAGGTAACGATATCAATGATATGATTAGTAGCGGACAATATTTGCCAATAGATAAATGAACAATAGTATTGGAAAATCTCATTATGTAGAAGTCGATATCTATGCAAATAATAATGCCTATTAAGAGAATTTGGTTTATGTAACGACTTTAGATTGAGTTTAATTCAACATGTGTGTTTTGTTCTTTGAGATGTGCCTTTCTTTTCTTGATGTATTTTTGCATGGAGGAATTGATAGTATTTGATTTCACATTGTCTTTATGTAGGGATGATATTTGTCATTTTTGTGTCACCGAAAGCTAGAGAATGAGAAATTAGTCCAGCTCTACTACGATACGTAGGACAAAACCTACACATGGACCAATTTTTTTTCAAAATATTTAACAGGAATGAGTTTATGTACTTTATAAGAATTTTTTTCTTTATATAATAATAAATTTTTTTTTTCTTGTAGGGACGATTGCCCCTAGTGGCCCTCTGGCTCCGTTCTTGTATATGGGTCTATTTGAACGGTAATACTTATTGAATTATTATTTTATTAATTTTTTCGTCCTTACTTGAATTTTATTGGTAATATTTTTTTCATCATTTTTTGATTGTTTATTAGTTCGTATCGACAAAATAAAACTAAAAAGTACACTATCATGTCAAAATACTTTAAAAAATTTAAAAATGACAAAATAAGTCAAAATATGGTCAATTTTGACTTATTTTTTATCTTTAGTGTTTTTTTTTAATTTTTAGATATAATTTTATATTTTTTAAATTGTTTTCATCTAGACAAACTAACAAATCTCAAAAAATTAATAAAAACATAATAAATACAATAAATAATTTAGTTAATTTAAGTCAAATCGATCCGTTTTCTATGAGTATATTTTCCATCTAAATTATCTGATCGAATTTCAGAAATTACTTCGCTATAGTTTGTTGTCAAAGAAAAAGAGAAGCAAAAAATAAATAAATGAAACAAGCCATGGAAGGTACTGGCGGTTGCTCATAGGCATGCTGGTTTGGGTATCGAGCAATCTATTATCAATGCAACATTATCATCCCGTGGTTGGGACATGCGCCGGTTAAGGCTCAATTTGTTTTCTTGATGTTTTAATTTTTATGTTATTATAATTTTTCTGTATAAATTCACTCAATTGACTTATTTTTTATCTCACTTGGCTTTCCATTTAAATTCTTATAACAACTACAATGCGTGAGGCATGTCCTTGGTTTCACGATCCACCATTATCGGTGAGATCTTTATTTTTCAGAATTCGATATGGCTATAGTGTATTTTTCTGTAATGTACTTGTAGTGCGGGCAAAACGACTTTATCTTGCATACTTTGTACTCAAAACTATATCATTTTGATTATTTACATTTTAATAACAATTCTCAAAACATTTGAAATCGAGGCTTATTTTGATTTTTCATTACTCTTTCACATTCGATAGTTGGAATTTGTTCAATTTTGTTCATGACATGATTGTAAATGAGGGTAATGTTAACACCTGTATAAAAGTTACACTATACTATTGCATCATTTAGGTTGAGCATATGTTGTAACTTATGTATATAGGGAAAATTATTTTTAGTTTTAGTTTTAATGTTTTAATTGCTATGGACTAGTAACTTTCAAGTTGAGAGCTGTGATGAGTCTACCTAATTACATGTATATATAGCTTAATATGTCCAAAATCACATACGTTCATGCATAAATTAATATTTATACTTGATGTTGCACAAAAAGTTGTATGTGTCCCATTGTAAGTTTTCGAATGTTAAAAGCATCTCTAAATGCTACGTTACAATCCCAAGGTTCTAAAGCAATTTTAAGAATTGATAAAAGTAAAAAATGAAGTGAATAGATGCTCGGGAAGTAAAAACGGAAGTCCGAAAAAGAAATTAAAATTCTAGACGCAAAATAAGGAGTTTGAATTTTTTTTTCAGAATTTACCTCAATAGAAAATAAATGCGGAACAAATACCAACTCAAGTTTAAAATTCACCAAAATCAATAGAATGATACCTTAGGATGTTGAGATTATTTATTATGAGAACACAAAGCTTGGAATGGCCTTTTAGTAGGTTAATAATGCAATGAAACATAACTAGTCCAAATTTGACATAGTTCACAAAAATTAGTGTTTCTCTCAATTTAATTATTAGAATTGGGTGCTTCAAATTGGAGATGTTAGACAATGCATTAATAAACATAGGTGCAAAATATCAGGGTCTGATTCTACTCTTAGAGAGTTATGAAAGCTACCCAAGTTGGTCAAAAAAACAGCTAACACTTTCTATTAATGACAACCTACTTTGTAGACTTTTGTCACACTTTTTCATTTATTTTGAATAGTGTAATTTAATATGCTAAATTTTTTAGGCTTTTTAGAGTGCATTCTCTTGCCTATATAAGAGAGTTTACGTTAGTTTAAGAAGAGAAAAAAATAGATAGAAAGTAACAAAAAAGTTGTCTGAGTTTTAATGCAAGTCTTGTTTCTATTTCTCAACTTGTTCTTCATTTGTTCTTGGTGTTCTTCAATATTTCTAAGTTTTCATCCAAATTTTTAGAAATTTTTTGTTTACTTTTAGTTTTTTTTAATAGTATAGTTAATCGATCATCTTTGGAGTTGCGTTTCTAGGTTTTGGCAACAAGAACATTATTTAATGGCAAATTTTTAAGGTAAGTTTCTAAATTAATGTTAACGTCCCAAATTCTATTTTTTTGCATTTTTGGGTAATTTTAAATTATTATTTTTTTAGATATAGAAGGGTTAGAAGTAACCAAAATATATACAAATCTTTTCTTTCGTAAACATGCATAGTTAAACCATTTTAAGCTGAGTCCAATGATGAAACTTATTTAATGACCTAAGCTAGAAAATATTTTCTCTAAACTGATATTTAAGCTTGTTAAAGGATTGATTCAAAATTCTTATTTTAGAAATAAAATAAGAGTGTTAAGTTTTTTTTTAATAAAGTATCTTCATCTTAAAGATCAGTATATCTAATATTTAAATCAATGTCTTCCTGATTTTGGGCCTTTTACCATTGAACTTAAATCAATTCGGAAAAACATTTTTTTATTCAAAAACATATTTTCAAGAACCATTTTCTAATCTATAGTCTCTTATGAGAAACTAGATTGAGTTATTAAAAAATGAAGATATTAGAGTTTAGGATATGCCAATTCTAAAGACCAAGCTTATTTTCCTTCCAAGTTTAAATCTCTCGTTAGGTATTTTTATTTTTAGTCTTTAGCATAAAAAAATCATCTCCCAAAACAAGAGGTTGGTATCCAAAACGCTATATTAAATTTTGCAAATTTGTATTTTAGTTCATGTGTTTTCCGTTGATTGATACTCCGGAGTTTCCACTATATTCTATTTTTACTCAAGAAAAAGTCTAATTTTTACAAATTATTAAATATTGACTTAAACTGGCACCTCAACAATGCTTTTTTGCCTGTCAGTCAATGTTTCGGCGCCGTTGTCGGAGATTTACAAGGTAAGCTAAAAGAAAGTACAAAATTTTCTTTTCTTTTATTTTTATCTATATTCTAATATGAAAATGTAGTAAAAAATAATTATGATTATTTGCAAACTATTCGGCTGTTTCTCATATCGTCTTTTAAATTATATCTTTACACCTTAATATAGATATGCGTTGATTTTTTCTTTGAAACTTAAAACAAAGTTCGCACAAGGAGAATTACCACATGTGAGTACCTTATTTTGAGAAATAAAAGAAATAATTAATAAGAGGAAACCAATTGTAGCTTTTCTAAGTGGAAACCATTAACCTACCCATCTAGGTAAACTTATGGTGTAACGAAAGTAAAGAAGCGGCCATTAAGTGTTCTTAAATAGGTGGTTCAACCTCATATTTCTATTATTTTTTTTACTTCTTAGTATTATTATTATTTATTATTTAATTGAGGTAGTGGTATGATTCCTCATAGTTCTTTTTCTTTTCGTAATTATCCAAGGTGGTGTTATAACCTCTAGGGCTTATTTATTTATTTTTTACTGTTATTGGACAGCTAACACATTGCTATATTGTGACTTAACATTTATTTATTGCAGCGCTTGCTGTGAAAAAAATACAAATATATATATATATATATATATATATATAAAAAATAATCTAATTACTAATTGTGGAGGTTAACCCTTCCTTTTCTCTTCTTGTTCCTCTAACTTTTAACTTTGGAGGTTAATTCTTCTTCTTCTTCTTTTCTATCTTTTTAAGTCTGTTTGTGGATGTTAATCCCTCCTGGGCTATATAAATATATATATAATATTATATTGAATGGACGTTATACACGCCACTTTTATTGTGTCTAACATTTGTTTATTACAGCTCTTGTTACAAAACAAAAAAGGAATTTCATCACCCGTGTGCTAATTTTCTGTATTGGTAATTTCAGTGATTAATTGTCAAATCAACAAATTCCATCACAAAGACACCCATATTGTTGTTGTTGATACCAAATTTTGCCCACCACTCAAACTATCATGAAACATGCCATCAGAATGAGTTTAGGATAAACTTATGCACAGAATGACTATTTTGCACCTGAACGGCCAAAGACGCATGGGATGACCTGAAGATATAAGAACTTCACCGGAGACACTTTCAATTACTGAGAAGGCCTATTGAACATAATTTGGATGATACTTAGATAATCTCAGAGAATTCGGCGAAATCTAGATATAAATGACAATTTTACCCCTGAAAGACCAATTCAGCAAGTACGAAACTTACATCATCATATAATCAGCATGTAACATCTTCACAGTGTATGTCAAGTTTTAGCATGTCTTAGTGAGCAGTCAGGACATTCGAAGGAGGTACGAGGGAAATCCAAGCATGGTCGGATAATTTTGCCTTTCTGATTGAACAGAAGCCGATGAGGCTTTTAAATCAAGCCAGGACGACTTCACCGCTTCATTCTTTGTAAAAAAATCTCAGTATGATGTCATTGAAATGCCTCGGAGGTCAATTAAACGTTCCAAGAACAAAACTGAAGAAATTCGGTAGATCGACAAACAAAGTGCCGTTTATTCTTTACACAGATCAGGACTCGGGAACACTATTTGCAAGACAAATTTATCGAATTATGAAGACCTCATATTATTGATCAGTAAAACGATAGAAGTCCATTGACAGTGAATAGGACAAAAACAGACAACACTAACAGTTTTCGGTTGTTCGGAACAAGACATAGGGAGCACAATTTTCTTAAATTGCATCATTACAACGTTCTTCTACTTATGCACGTTTCAACATGGTAACAGTCTATCTTTTCTTGTTATTCCTGGTAGGGGTTGTTTCCTTCTTGACTCAAAGTGATGAACATTTTATTAGTGCTGCAACAAAAAACTTTCAGAAATTAGCCTTGACAGACTCTGAAGAAGGCAACAACTAACAAGTGAAGCCGACATGCATGTTAGCAATAATGGAGCGCAACTTATTTACCTCGTACGCATCAAAAATATTAGTGGCAGTACTGGTACTGGTTCTACTGCCATTTTGCAGTAGTGGATATAGGTCGTTGCTTTGGTTCACTGTGTGACCTCACTTTTGCCCTTGATGATTCTGTGTTGGCCACGTAGCTAGGCAACCATGGGTGATACTCTGGTTGTGGTGGAATATAGCAATTAAGAGCTCTTTCATTATCTTTAGTTTAGGGGAGAATAATGGCATTGAGAATTGACTATAGAGTACTCCCTAAATTGACTAATGTAGTTTCTTGAGGTCATACCAGTCAATGTTGATGGAGGATTCGAAGATATCCGGAGCTGATGATGTTCTCGCTTTGAGATTGGAAGCCTTCCAAGAGAATTAGTGCTGGTGAGTTCATGATGTCTCGTTGGTTCCCTTTTTTGGATCATATTCACATCCTCCTGCAATATGAATGTGGCAAAAATTGGACTTATTTTTTAGAGTTGAACCATAATTGCTTTATTGATTTGGTATGCATTCTCCTTTCTCTTAATATTTTGCGAAACTGTTATAACTAGAAAACAAAGCAGAAATGAAATTGGACTTACATCGATCGGAATATGATTTTACAGGGGTGATTATTCTGATCATTTGATTATGTGCAAGTCTGCGTTTGTAAATTCCTAGTGCTAACCCATTAGGTCCCTGACTAGCCATTTGAGTTCTGCAAATCCGAGCTCGAACTTGCTTTGATATCAATGTGTGCATGCACCGAAGAGTGACAGTCGCTCGTTTTCTCACAAGGTAACCCCTTGTAATTTTACTAGTCCTCTTAATGCACGCAATGCTCTCCTCGCCTGCAATCATTGTATTCAGGTGTTTCTCATCTCAAATTAACGGTAAGAATTGTCACAATAATAAACGAAATGGAAAAGATAAATCAAAAGTCTGGCATTTTTGGTATCGTTTTTTTTTTTTTTTTTTTCCAGATTTTACGGAAAACACAAGTTTGTTAGGCTAACAGTTTTCAAAACTTGTTTTCTGATAATTTTCTTTCAAAACAACATATTTGTAGTTAAATTCAAGTAAAATTATTTCGGCTAAAAAATGGACACGAAAGGAAAATTGTGATTTTGTTCTGAAGAAAGTTTTGTCAAAATTAATATGCAAATTCTTTCCCTGTGCTCCAAGAAAATGAGAAAGAAATAGAGACTTGGGTAGAAAAAACCAAACTTAACCCACCATAGAGAGTTAAGATATACAGTTCCGTAATCCCAAGGGCTTGGCTAACCTCTATTACATAGTGTTTTGCTTTCTCTTATGTTATATCGTTCGAAAGTAGTATTAATTCTTGTGAAATCTAATTTGATTTCAATTGGCCGCTCTAGTAAATGGTAAAATTTGTCCTACGAAAAAGATATGCAATTCTATTTGTTTTTTTTTATTTATCTAATGGAAAATCCAAAAATGGCTTTGGGGAATTTGTTAAGAGCGTAAAATAAACAAAAAAAAAAAAAAAGGAACGAAAGATGGCTTGAATTTTGGTTGCTGCGATTGTTTGGGCGGCTTGATGAGCTTCAAGAGAAACAACTTTGGCATGATGATGCTTCTGGTGATTTACTAGTAATTGGGTCCTCACACGTGAGTGAAAGGATCTGCTAATTGCTGACGCTGATCTTCTGCAAACTCGACCTTCTCCTAGCCCGAAAAAACTGCTGTTTTTTGAGTTAGCAATAACCTACTGCTTTCTGTACGAGTACAACTTCCTGTTTTCTTCTTATCTTTCTTCCCACAAACAAGTTCCTTATCCATTTGAATGCCTTCCCCATATCACCTTTTCTACACTTCATGCCCTCGTCTTTTACCATGGTATTTCAATCAAAGACACAAATAATAATCATCTCTCTCCCCCCTCTGGTGGTTTTGTACATAAGGGATTTTACTACTTATTTATCTAGTGGGGTTTTTGTTCTTAGCCTTGTACAATTCATATTGACTCCTCCAGTTGATGCCATTTGCCACTTTCCTGAAGATTGATGAAACAGATTTTCTTCCCCCCTTTTTTTTTATTCTCGCCGATTTTCTTCCCCTTTTGGTGGAGCTTTCTCAATTATCATCTCTTTAAATGCTCTGCAATTCCCAAGCTATTAGTAGAGGATCCGGTCTTATTCGAGTAAACAATGGTTGGAGTTCTAGACGTGGACCAATTACATTCTATTCCGAATTAAATCCCTAGATTTAAGGGATTAGATTCTAATCTCTCTCCATCCCCCAACACTCTTTACCGCAAAAAACATTTTTTGAATCAAATCACAAAAATTTAGAGATTTAGTTACTAGTAGCTTTATTGATTGGGACAAGATGCACAATAAGAGATGTATGAAGAAATTTGATTGACTCGAGTCTACAATTCTACTAACTACTTATTTTGAATTATCTCATACTCTAATCTTCTCGGCTTTGAGTCATAAATTATGGAGCATACTTGTACTTTGCTCCGTTGTTTTGGAATTATAAAGTGTTCTATTCAAGGGTTGGAATACTCAATTTTTAAGGGTTTTTGTTTGCTGTATTTCTTCGGGTTATATATGCAAAGTTGGCATCTTGTCAACTCTCTTGTTTTTGTATCTTTAGTTTTAAAAAATAGAAGGTTGAGAGGTGGGTCAAGTATTAACGGATGGCAGTGTTAAAAAATGGTTTGGAAAACATTAGAAAACATAATTTTAGCTAAGTTTGAGTTAAAATAAAAGTGAGTTCCATATAAATTAATGTGTGGATCTAAGTGGCAATGTGTTTACATACACATGGAGCTTAAGGTAAAATGTGAAACTTTCAAATGGTTTATATAGTTTAACATTAGTTGAGGGTTTGGGTCCCAAGGACACCCTACTTTTGTGGATGGGGAAGGACTTAGGTAGTATGGGCTTTGGCCCAAACCACACACGAGCGCGCGCGCGCTGCCGTCCGGCTGAGCCGAGCCGGGTCGGGTTCGGGTTTGATGGAAATTTATTTAATTAAATTAATTAATTAATTATTATTTATTTAATAAATTAATTAATTAATTAAATTAACCCGCCCGTTTTTCTGACCCGCGTGGCCCAACCGAACCGCCTGACCGCCCAACGGCTGCGACCCTTGGGTGAACCAATGCAATCTGACCCGCGTGGCCCAAATTGCCCAACGGCTGCGACCCTTGGGTGAACCGGTGCACCTTTTAGGCCGAACCAGTGCAACTATTAAAAGGTCATTCCATTCATTTTCAATTCAATCAATCCATTCCATTTGCTCTGCATTCGTAGGCTTCCATAGGAGGATCTGCATTCGTAGGCTTTGCTTTCATAGCATTTTGTTCGCATTTATTCTTTGGGAGAGAGAGTCCAGTGCACACT
>JABCMJ010004463.1:0-19689 GCA_014822125.1 Arbutus unedo | reverse complement strand
TGAATTGAATTATCAAACAAAGTCATTGTCAAAGGATGATTAAATGGTGTTGTCTTTAAACTTTGTCCATTTCATTTCTCTAACATATCCAGGCACCTTCTTTTCCAATCGCTAAGGAAAAAAATGGAATTGAAAAATAAGTTTATCTTTTGCCTGTGAGACTAAATACCCATTTATTCGTACCCATTACCACGCTATCGCTCGTGCTGTAGAATGGGTAGATGACGATGACAGCCACGAGACTCTGCATTCAACTCCTAACTTAGGATCTCTAAAACTTGCCTCCTTCCATTTTATATGTTTATTTTTACAGCTAATAATTAGGTCGCTAGAGTTAAGAAGTCAAATCCCGAAATGGGGGAGAAAAAAAAAGGGGTAAATTTCACTTAGGGGTTTCTAATAATTACAAATACTTTTTCCGTAATTTCTAAAATTATAGTTACTTGCCCCGTCATAGATGAAAGTGGATGAAAGTGGCAATTTGATATTTTTGCCCTTTCATTGATTGGCACATTCTCCTACATCCTCAATAATATAGGTACAATTTTAATTTTAATAATTCTAATAATTACCGAAACTAAAAGTATAATTTTAATAATTTAACTTATTTTTTGACTAAAAACATTACTTGAAATAATTACTTTATAAAATTTAACTGAAGTATTGTTCCTTTTTAATACATTTTTGTAAGATTATTTGACATAATCATATTACTGAGCATGTAATAAATTAATATGATATTTGAAATTAAATCCTCTTTACCACTCCACACTAATATCTTGGGTTTCTCCCGTCGCCACCAATGTCGCAAAGTATCAATTAAATCACTTAAGTAAAATTACAATCCAAAAATAAAGGTACAATTCCAATTTCATTTTAAGTGATTTTTTTTATGAAATTGTCATTTTTTTAAACTTTTAAGTGTATTTAGACTAGATGCATTTAAAAAATAAAAGCACATTAAAATTTTAAACTAAAGACGAAAAAGAACAAAATTTTGTACATCTATATTATTTTAAAAATTAATCTTAAAAACACAACCAAACTCTTTTTTAATTTATTCACCGATTTAGGATAAAAAGTTAATAAAATAAAAATCTCCTTTTTGAAGATTTAGTGGATAAAAATTAAAAAGATGTTTCTAAATAAAGATTAAAAAAGTATTTCCAAAAATAAGTTAAAAAAAGTGTTTCTAAGAACTAAACTTATTTATTTTTTAACTTAGTAACTGATTTAGGATAATTGCACAAAATTAAATATCTTAACCTCTTAATGTTTTTGGCATTTCTTAATTTTTTATTTAATTTAATAACTGTTAAATTTATAAATTCATAAAATAAAGTATTTTATTGTTTCTCTAAACTTACATGATTTTTACGGTGGACGTCTATAACTATAGAAGTGGAGGGTATACTCTCTTTCTAAATTTAATAGAATTCATGTCTAGTTTTTTGACTTAATCATTTTTCTTGATGAAATGATTCTAGAAAGTAAAAAAATATATGACTAAAAATTCTAAAAAGTTCACTAACAACCAAAAAAGATTAAAACGTTAACATTTTATTATTTTTAATTTCTTCATAAACTTAGCTAGATTTTTTTAATTTCGATCTTTATTATTATATTTTTTCAATAACTCTTGTCCGGACAACTAAAACTTTACAAAAATATATTACGAAATAACAAATAAAACTTACCATTTTTAACCAAAAAAATTATTGTAATTAAAAATAATTAAATTTTCACGAGAGAGAGTGGTGGGGGTGGGGGAGAGAGAAATTTCAAAGGAAAAGTAAGTGCAAAAAAATTTAGGGTAAAATCAAGGGTAAATTGTCCCAATAAAACCTTTTATATGCTGACAATAGCACTAATGGAATATCTTAACTAAGAGTAAAATGCACTGACCTCCCCTCAAGTTATTAACAAATACAGAGACCTCCCTTAGCTTTTAAAAAATACAATAACCTTTCCTGCTTTTGAAAATATTAGATTGTTACCCCCATCTAGTTAGTTTTCTTGAGACACTGTTTGGTTTTTAAGTGAAAGGATGAGATTGCCCTTTATAATATGTCAAGGTATTTTTTGGTGTGTCATCGTCATTTTAGGGTTCATAGAGAGAGAGAGAGAGAGAGAGAGAGATGGTCGTTTTAGTGTAAGCTTTCGTGGATCGTTCAACAAAGCCTTCGCAGTTCAATTGGAGATGTAGTATTCCACGGAGATCGAAACGCGCAAATATTAGAGGGAGACAGACCCAGATCAATTCGTCCCATTTGGGGTAAATGCCACTAGTTTTCCCCATTTGGGTACTGTAGAAGTTCACGAAGTAGAGATGGTTCATCGAAAGTGGAATCAGATCGAAACGAAGAGTACGAACAGGATGAAGATGGGAATGAAGACGAAGACGAAGACGAAGACGAAGATGCAGACGAAGCAAAAGTAGAATCATCAATTGAGGACTTGAATTCTCGTTCACCGTCGAAGAATGCATCGTTGTTGACCAAACGTAGATCTGTATGGATTTGCTCTATATAGATCTTCATTGCTAGCGAGCAGATTTTGGGGGGTAAAAAACAGAGGTTGAACAAGAACAATTGAAAGACAAGGGAAGAGAAGGACCCACGTCGAAGAGCGAACCCAGTTATAGGGATTTGATGCCGGAATTGAATGGAATTGGAACAAAGTTGCAGACCTGATTTTTTGTTTGAAGGCATTGATTCTGGCTATTTCAAGTAACATTGTATTTCGTATTCTATTGCTTATGAGTTGAACATCTGCGTTTTCCGTTAATGGTGGGTTAGGTTTTTTAAAAAGGTTTTCGTTTTTTCTTTCAATTCGATTTTGAAAATTTAGGTTTTCTTCAAATTGTTTTAGCAAGACTATGTATTCCTTATAATGTTCTTATTACTATGTTGCCATATTGCGTGAGGAACAAAATCAGGGCCAAGGCAAGGAGGCTTTTATGGTTTGGATTAGAATTTTAGCTGTTAGATGATATGCATTTTTTTTATTGAAAGATGGGCATTTTCTAGATTTGCTTGATTCGTCTTATCCAAAAGCAGACTCTAGTTTTGCAACTTCCCTCCTCCAGAATGATGATGAGAAATGTGCATTTTTTATTCTCCACTATTTTTATCGATTTTAATAGGAGAACCCTATGACATGGTGCTCTTAGTTCTTGTCTTGAGATTGAAACAACAAAATCATCTATTACAGCAGTGGTAGTTCTACTGACATGTAAAACATAATCAATGTTGGTCCAACTATTGTTCAACAACAGAGTATTAGAAAATTATGTTTCATTTTTAATACAAACACTAGCACAAGTTTCTTTCCTTCTCAAACCACCATTCAAAATGAAAGATTTTCACAATAGAAGGCCACATCCAAGACAAATCCATCAGAACACTACATCTTTGTCTCTACCTCTCTTTTTGCTACCATGCTATCCACAACTTACAAATACCAGCATTGCATACCCCACCACCCTAATGACATACCACATTGGTTTCTTATGCTTGGTTTCTCTAATTCTTTTATTGTGCTCTATTATTCGGACTAAAAACATACCAAACCTCAACAAATAACCATCCCATTCAATACAGCTCGTCATTAGATTAATTGGAGAAATTTTTGGTTGTTGTTTTAAAGCCAAGTTTTGAGATGACATTTTAGAAACCACCCTATTTCGTGAGTTAATTATTCTTAAGACAAATGGTATTCTTGATGTTTAAACAATTTTATGTTAGTTTTGGGGGTTCTGATATGTGCTCTTTTTTAATGTTAGATTTTCAGATATGGCCGTGTTTCTTGAGTTTGATAAAATCATGCACTATAAAGACAGAGTGGGTGAAACACATATTGTTGACCAGACAAATATTGTGTTTGAAGTAAAAATAAAGTAGTATGTTGGGAACTACTGGACTTGAAGAATTATTTTTGCTGGATTTGTCATAAATATATTGATTTGTTGGAAATATTTATGTAATTGGTTCAGTTATTTATTTGTTGGAAATTGATATTTTGATTTTCCCTTTCTTCGCTTTGGTCTTGTTCAAGCGTTAGTTCTAGTAAATGTGTATGCTGAAAAAGTGTTTTGCTAAAATGTTGGAAATGAAATGTTGGTGCTGTTTATTTGGTAGAAATGAAATATGGGAGCAAAAGCAAATTTCTTGTCTTAAGGTGTAGGTTTACGAGTCGAGGTGTTGAAATTAAGTAGTTTGGTCCAAGTCTAATGCATTATTTTTATGTATATATTACTTTATTTTTACCATAAAAATCAAAGATGGCCATATTTAATGTCATCATGAGTATATTACACTCAAAGCTCAAAAATTTTAAGTTAAAATGGTCTGGTTTGATTGAGTTCATAAATGATGAAAAATAAAGATGAATATAGAATTTCTTCCTTTAGACATTAGAAGGTATTTTCGGAATTCCAAGTTAAATATATGTTGATATCATTAAAATCTGTTAAATACTAACAGAAGTTGCTTGGAGGGGGGAAAAATCTAATATTTGGTAAAGTAAGAGAGGTCTTTGCATTTTCTAAAATTTGAGGGGAAATTTCTGTAATTATCAGTAACCTGAGGGGACGTTTGGGTCTAATAGAAGCTAAAAACCATAGCAGTGGCAAAATAACTGTAATTTTAGAAATTGTAAGGGAGGTATCTGTAATGTGTAGAAACCTCAAGCGAGGTAAGTGAAAGTTATCCCCAAAAATGAGCTCCCACGTAAAAATGTCACACGTACCCCTTACGTGTCGCGTCACGATAGCAGACCTACGTATCTTGACCCAGCATGTCACACTAACCTCAAAGCTATCTCGAAACGCCGAAGCTCCTTCAACCGAGAAAGCCCCCCACCCTCTTCTTTCTCCGCCAAGGTTTTTATTCTCGTCTTTCTAACCGATTCTGAAATTTTCTCTCATTTTTCCTGGAATTCCCACCGTTGGAGGTCCTTCGTGTTCGTGTTTTTTCAACCTCCATCGTGGTTAAAAGGTATGTTTCCAATTATCAAAACCCTCGCCTCCTCCATTTCTAGGGTTTCGTATTAGCTTTGAATCGTACGAGGATTTTGGTCATGAAAAACGATGATTTGGAGTTAGATCGAAACTCCGAGTTGGTCGCGGACGAACCTCTTGGAAAAGCTGGGGTTTCGGACGACGTTAACTCTGACAATGACGTTAATGGTCAAGAGGTCGGGGTTCTGGAGGAGCTGGAGAATAGAGCTTCGGAAAGTGATTTTGTTACTGGGTTTTCGGTTGGAGATGGTAAAATTTCAGAGAGTAGTGAATCCGGTGACATTAGGGTTTTGGAGGTTGATGGGAAAGGAGGGATTCATGACGACATGAAGCCTGGGGATTTTGATTGTCGAAATGAAGATTTGGGACAGGTGGTTAATAACCGTAAGCGGGGTGATAGGAACCAAAGGTCCAATCTACGGTTGTCTAGGGTGGAGAATAATGAGTGCGATTATGAGGAAAATGGAATTGTGGAATTGAGTTCCAGAGCAAGTGTCCATAAATCGCGTGTTTCAACTTGTGATGATTTTGTGGCAAACGGGAAGGGCAAGGCGACAGCGTTAGGGCTCTCAACCTCCGTGGGTTATGGTTATGAAATAGGGGACATGATATGGGGGAAAGTGAAATCACACCCATGGTGGCCGGGCATTATATATAATGAATCATTTGCATCACCAGCAGTTCGTCGGACAAAGAGAGAAGGTCATGTGTTGGTTGCTTTCTTCGGTGATAGTAGCTATGGGTGGTTTGAGCTAGCAGAGCTCGTCCCATTTGATGCTAATTTCTCTGAGAAGTCGAGGCAAACAAATTCAAGAACTTTTGTTAAGGCTGTCGAAGATGCAGTTGACGAGGTTAGCCGGAGGAGTGGTCTGGGTTTGGCTTGCCGCTGCAGGAACCCTTATAATTTTAGGCCGACTAGTGCTCAAGGATACTTTGCTGTTGATTTGAATAATTACGAGGCTGGAGGGGTTTACTCCATTAGTCAGATTAGGAAAGCGAGAGAGAGTTTTCAGCCGAGAGAGACAGTTGCTTTTATAAAGCAGTTGGCGTTGATGTCTAGAGATGAAGTGTATACGAGTATATATTTCGTCAAGAATAAGGCTACTGTTTTGGCTTATCGAAAAGCTGTGTTCGAGGAGTTTGATGAGACATATGCTCAAGCATTTGGGCAGCAGCCAGTGCGTCCTTCCCGCGAATTATTGGAAGCAGTTGCTCAGCCTGCTAGGGGTATTTGATATTTCTCTTTGCATGACTGGTTAATGCTTTGATGCTTATTTTCATTAGTTTTTTCTTATGTCGTGGTCATTTATGATACATGAGAACACGACACTTGTCTTGCACATGTAGCATTTTTAGTAACGACTTTGGGGGAGACTTTACCCCCATAAACACAAATTTTTGTTGTATATAGAGATTGTGCTAACTTCATTTCGTTATTTAAAAGGTCTTCTTATATGGTTTCTCCTAGAAAAGGTTGTGACTCACTTGTCGCCCTCCTACGTCTTTTGTGTGATAAATTGAACTTTTATTAATGTCATTTGCGAGTGTTGCAGGAATTTTTTACTTATGTATTGATTTCACTAATTCTCATATTTTTAGATAGACAGGCTATGGACACTTGTGGAACGCACGTGTCAATTTCTTTCAACACATAAGAAACACATAGCAACATTAAGAAAGTACCTTAGGATCCAGCTATTATAACTAGGAAAATACCAAAAACAGCCCACTGGGCTATCAATAGAACTGCGAAAGTATGGTCATATATCTTTGAAGTGAATAGGAATATGTGAAAGTGCATTGAATTGTGTGTAGTGTGCGTCAAAGCTATGGAATTTCTTATGCAAATTTCCCACACGCGAAAGTTAAGATAGTGTTATACGCTTTCAGACACACCAAGCCACCAATGCACTTTTTCAAGCTCATTGACATATTTGGGCTGTTTATAAGAACTGCATAGGCTTAATTTCCAATATTGAAGATCTTTAACTTTTCAGTCACTCTTTTTTGTCCACTATGGAACTGTGCACAATTATTGTTTGTTATATGATATAAATAGGAGGAATGTTGCCTAAAAGTTATAAAGTATTTTTTTATAACTTTATTTGTATGTAGGTTTATAATTATCTTTCGTTCCCAAGTGCAATCAGAGTTGTGCCTTTATTTTGTGAATATTGCAATGATGCATTGGACTGGTTCGGTTCGTCTTGCAATGATGGTTTCCCAGTTGATTTGTATCAGTGTCTATTTCTGTTCTTAGCTTCTTCTTTGGGTTTCTTGTAAGCTCTCAGTCATTTCTACAGTTTCCTCATTATTTGGCAGGACCCAGTAGTGTTAATAATGCAGCAAGGAGTGAAGAGTTTGTGTGAAAATATTGCATTTAAGTGTTCAACTATATGACCAATACTATCTACTTAAAAAGAAAGAAATTCTATGGTGTTGGGGGTATTAGGATTCTTCTGACTATAAGCAGTGGCATATTACTTTATGGTTTTCACTTTTCAGTATTGTCGTCTTGTATTGTTAGCAGTTTTATTATTCCTGTTTGCTTTGAATGAGGGCGAAGCAAATAGGTTATCTTGTGTTTAATTAAAACAACCATTCTCCTCTTCTGCGATGCCATTGCCAGCATTGAAACCCACTGGTTGGAAAACCAGCCTGGGCCCTGCTCCAAGAATGAGGAGGAATCAATATTGAGGTTAAAGAGCCATTTTTTGGTTTCTCTTCATGGCTTGGGGATTCTCTCTCTGTGCTTTGATGCCTTTGGTTCCTAAGGAGCACGGACACTTAAAAGAAGGTTATGTGTCTGTCAGAGGATAACACTCTTAGGACACTATTGGACACGTGTCCGATACTCTTTTTTAGTGTCCATGATTAAAAAATCATCTTATTTCGAACATGCGTTGGATTTTTTTTTTCCACAGTCTGCCACTTCTTTGGAGTCTAGGGCACAGAATCAAAGAAATAAATATGTAATTGACACTTTTTAGACACTTGCTGACATGTGATTATATGAACATTCAAAATATGACATATTAGTATGATATACGAAATTGGAACAGCAATTAATTACTATGTTTATTGGTCCTTTTAAGAAGATTTCTTGAGGATTTATGGCCATTCCATTGCACAATTTTAAAGAATTTTCTGAATTTCATATCGATCCAGATTCTTTATAACTTAATGTCTCCTATCTATTACTTAATTTGAGACATAATCATATGATGGTATATGTATAGATAATAATATAATATATTTTGATATGTATAACTGATCGTAACCTCAACGTGTCTGTGTCCTACATTCCAGTAATATAACGTATCTGCGTGGTCATGTTGTGTCGTATGTAGGAGTGGCAACGGAGTAGATCGAGTGATATCTGTATCCGATATCCGAATATTATTTGATATCTGAATCCGCCGCGGAATCCATCAGGGATGAAAATGGTTATATTGTAACCATACTCAAAAGGATATCGGTTATTCACCTAACTGAATGGACATCTGTGATTTTATTTTTTCCCAAATCCACCCCACCCGAACCTTATGTGTTTTGAAAAGAAACAAACTCTTGTTCATTCTTATATCTAATTAAATGAGGGTAAGTTTGTAATTTTGAACGGTTTGTTTCGGGTATCGGGTTATTAACCTAAACCGTCTCCAAACTGTATCAGAGAGTATTTTCCTTGGCTTGTACTACAACCGTATCTACGGGGAAAAAATTGGTTACAGTTCGGGAAAGAAGACCAGTTAGGTTGGGGTATCCATCAGATCAGGGCCAGATGCCATCCCTAGTCGTATCCATGTCCTGTGTCTGTATCCGTGCTTCTTTAGTTGGTTTCCTTGGCTGGGGTATAGGTTTTTCTGTCTTTTGTATCTCTTGTACATGCCTTGCATCCTCCATTTTTCTTTTCTACACTTGATTTACTAATTGACAAACCAAAAGTTGGTATGAAGAAGAAATGGAGTTTCCTTTTGCTACGATTTTCTTTAATTTTTAAGGTTTCTGAATCAGATCTTTGGACGAATTGTCCTATGTTTCTTCTCGTTCATTGCAAATATTTTTCTTGGGAAATATGATGAAACATTAGTCATTCGTTTTATCATTTATAGTCAATGGATACTCAGCGTTGATTTCTGAATGTCAAGCTATCCAATGCTGATATGAATGTAATATTATTTTAAATGGTTCGTCGAATGGACTTCTGTGTATAGTAGGCTGAAACATCTGAAATCAGGGGACATTACTTTCATGCAATTCACAGGGTTCAACATGCAATCGATATATCGATGGAATACCCTGTCTCCACGGTAGTGATTCTTAAATGGAGTTTTTTTTGTTTACTTTTAACAATGTCAAGAAGTAATGAAAGGTGGTGGGGGTACAAAGAACCCATGATTCAGTTCCAAATTATTCTGCTAAGTCTGACTTCCTTTGGCGGTGATACTGTTAATTGCAAACATTTTGTTTTCTATGTTTTATGGTATGTAAAAACTTTCAATGTTTGTGGTGGATAGTTTGAGAGTGCTTTGGTGATTGAGATTGGTACCTTTTGCAATGTAGGACTTCTATTTGAATGCTAAGGTGGAGCAAAGATCCCCTTCTCTAGGTCATTCTCTTTTCCTTCTCTGCACACCAGCAACTGGAAGAAATAACTGTCAAGATTGTTTGTACTGAGAGTCTAGCAGTTTGGTTTAGATTGAGCCATGTTTAATGTTTTCTGCTGCAGCTCTTTTATGCGGTTTACGTATCTTTTCCCAATTCTCAGAGAAGGGAATATTCAACTTTGGACTACTGTTAATTCTCCCTAGACATCATTGTGAATGTTGAGCAGAAGTACGTTTATCGATATTCCTACCCCAGCTCTTAATGGTCGGATCTCGGTTCCTATCAGTGTTGGCTAAAGCGTGCTTGCACATAAATTGAAAGGCACACCAGAAGAGCTTGTAGCTAAAGTGGAGTACCTTTATGATTATATGCTAAAGACGTTTTTTCCGCTATAAAACAGTTTAGTATAGGTCGTATTAGTATTAAGATTGTCATAATTGTATTTGGTGGGCTCTTGATTTGTTGTATAAATTCCATTGATATGGTTTGATACACTACAGACGACAACAAATTTAGGAGGTCTTGGAGAAAATGAAAACAGTGTTTGTAGACTTGAGGATTGCTTTGCGGTGCTTGTACTTGGTGTAGAAGCCAAAACTTGTTCTGCCAGCTCCTTTCAGTCTTGACCTTTGGTGTATCCTTTCATTAACCCATTTACTTTTTCGTCATGGCAATTAAGCATCATAGAAGCAGATAAATTGTAGCATTTCCAATTTTTATGTAGTAACTCTTAATTTCATTGATCCTCCAGTTTTATAAGAATTCTACTTGCATCATCCGTTGGTTTACAAATTAAATTACATGATTAATCGACATTGTCTATTTGCTCTTCTTATTTTGTGTGTTTCATTTTGGCAGCTCCATTGAGTGGGCCAATGGTGGTAGCAGAGGCTTTGGGTAACCGGAGGAGGAAGTCTGCGAAATCCATTAAATCAAAAGAGCAAGAAAATAAAGAGAAATACCTCTTTAAAAGGAGAGATGATCCAGGTGAGTTGAAAATCCAACAATTGGGGCAAGGAACTTTCTCTAGGCAACCAGCTTATTTAGAGGGGTCTGCAGTTATATCAGTTGGTGGTTATCCATTGCAAAAGAGGGCTGATGGAAATATGGCTGAGCCTCCTTTTACCATTGTTGAGACTTCATCACGGGGCCAAGCTCCAAATTCATCTTTTGATATTGGAAAGGGTGCTCTTCTGGAATCAAAAGGCGGTGACACGACTATGAACTTGAAACATGATCGGCAGAGGGCAACTACGTCTGGATTAGATGAAAGCTTCCACCAACCTCCAAGTGTAGCAACTACAGATGAGGAAGGGAAACATGTTCCACTGAAGATTGAACCGAAGTTTCATGGTCAGGAACCAAGAGTGCATGTTGACCCTGAGAAAAAGAAGGCCAAGCTTCTTAAACGTCCTATTGGTGAACTGGGTGTTGAGAAATCTGCCCCAGGGGAAAAGAAGAAGAAGAGAAAGATAGAATCTGGTATCGAAACATCCTCTGATTTCAATCAGAAGCAGGCTGCTTCAAGAAAAGGTGGGCCCAGTAGTTCGGTGTTTCCTGATCCTATTGGGAAGCAGTCAACATTTGGGATGGGGGATATTGAGCTCAAGCTTCCACAGTTACTGGGTGATTTGCAAGCTCTCGCCCTCAATCCCTTCCATGGGGTGGATAGTAATACTCCCTCAACTGTGCAGACGGCCTTTTTGAAATTTCGGTATGTCGTCTATGAGAAAAGCTTTTCGCCTGCTGAGACAGAGTCTAACGAAGTTAATGCCCCTAAATTGCAAGGTGGCAGTTCCATGGTTTCTGAAGTTCCACCCCGTGAGAATACCAAGGACCTGCCATCTCCGAAACGGCCAAAGCCTCTTATCAGGCCTGATGACCCGACCAAGGGCGGCCGGAAACGGGGCCCATCTGATCGTCAAGAGGAAATGGCCTCAAAGAGGTTGAAGAAAGTGGAGGACTTGAAGTCTCTGGCTGTAGAAAAGAAGGCTACTCAAAAAACCATGGAAATCAATAGGGATGGAAAAGAAGCAGTGGCGGTAAGACCGCTGAAACTATTGAAATCAGATTCTATCAAGAGAACATCGGAGTCCCCATCAAAGGCACGTGTACCTACAATGTTGGTTATGAAGTTTCCTCCTAATACAAATCTGCCATCTGGATCTGAGCTGAAGGCAAGGTTAGCTCGTTTTGGGCCGTTGGATCATTCGGCCACCCGTGTTTTCTGGCAGTCTTTTACGTGCCGTGTTGTTTTTCTTCATAGAGCTGATGCTGAGGCAGCACACAGGCATCTTACCGGATCTAATTCCTTGTTTGGCAATGTCAATGTGAGATCCAGCATTCGGGCATTAGGAGCAACGTTACCTGAATCAGAAAGCAAAGTTCAAAGAGAAGATGCTGTGGAACAAAAGCCACAGAAGCCGCACCCGGTGGTTCAGCTCAAGTCATGTCTGAAGAAAGCCGTGGCTGAGGAGGCAGCGATGGGGGCAGCCACCACCAGTGGTGGTGGTAATGGTGGCGGCAGAGGGACACCTCGTGTAAAATTTGTGTTGGAGGGAGGAGAGAGTAGTGTTGGTGGGGGTGGAGAGCAATTGATAGTTGGTAATAGGAACTTCTACTACAACAACAACAATACTACTAGTTTTGCTGATGTTGGTGGTAAATCTTCTTCATCTCATGGAATGGAATTTAATAGTAGGAATTTTGAAAAGGGCATTCTTCCTCTTCCTCCAGCCACAGCAAAACTTCCAAACACTTCAAATAATATGGGCTACGGTGAAGTAGCACATAGGAATACTCTCAATTTTAATGCCAATATGGGTCAGGGCGGGCCAAGCCCAACCAACATAGACATTGCTCAACAGATGCTCGGCCTTCTCACAAAATGCAATGATCTTGTAACCAACGTGAGTAGCTTGCTGGGCTATGTACCCTACCATCCCCTCTGATAGGGGAGAATTTGATTGGAGAGCAAATCAATCGAGACAAAATTTGCAAGAAGTTTGCTTTATTGCGGGGGAGGAGAATTCACTGCAAAACGAAGGAAGCTGTGATCCCATCGTGAAGCGGCTTTTAATTAGAGGACCAAAAAAGTTGAAACAAATGAACGAACGATTTGTACTCGGATATGGTGTGTGCCGAAGTGGGGCAATCCCCAAGTGTAACTGGTGATAGTGATGGAGCTTCTTTTTATTTCATTTCTTTAGAGCGTTATATTTAGACAGTTGTATGGGTAGGCTTGTTGTGAATCTTTTGACAATTGGCGTTTATCGTTTTTTTTTTTTTTTTTTTATATGTTTACAAACGATGTCATGGAAGTAATGCTCTTAATTCCCTGGTGTAACCCTGGCTCTCTCTGGCCACTTTGGTGGCACTTGATTACCGGAACCCTCGCTCATTGTTTGGATGGACTCTCTCTCTCTCTCTCTCTCTCCTCATTTCCTAACCTTGGTGCCAGGGGGGAACCCACCATCTTGTCTGTCTTTTTGTTTTTCTCTAAATAAGAGCACAGCATGACAGATTAGATGATCCTACTATAGATAGTTAAACCACTGTGGTATGTTGTACGGACATTATATAACTTGACTGATTGGGGGAGATGTAAACATTTAGGAATTTCATTTGCTTTCTTTAATACCACAATGGTTGGGTGGGCTTTTATTGGCAGAATGCCTTTATCATTTGGCTATCTTGTCCTTCTATTATCTCGTGGATTTTGTTTTATGATCTAAAATATTTTTAGTATCTCGACTTAATTCAAAACATTATTCTACAATGACGCACAAATGCAAACACTAAAGTTATCAATTTTGTATCTGTAAACGTATTATTTCGTTATTGGTAAATTATGTACATGTATTAGTATGTTCTAACTTACTGTTTTAAATTTATTGTTGCGAACTAATGTATATTTTTTAAATAACGTCATTTATTATAAAATTATATTAACTATAAAAAATAGAACATTAGAACATTTAAACTAATTAATGATAGTAAATTATAAAATTCAATTATTCTCAATAGATAAATATAAAAAAATTATTATCTTTAAAGGCTTAAAACATAATTATTAGATTTAAAAATAAGTATTTTTATAAAAATAACACTAAGAAACAAAAAGTTTTTTATGGAACATACATATCAATATGTGGATTATATATTTTGTTCTATTTTACGTTCTTATGTTAATCAGAGTGGGTCTTCTTTTATTTTTAAAGGCAACAAAAAATCTTTGTCGTACGTGAGCTTTTCAATGTTTTTTATTGTTAAGTATTGTAATAATCCAAATTTTTGTATAAAATCTTAATTAATATTAATTACTAGACCTTGGTATTTAATTTTTTTTAATTATAAAATTAGAATTTTGAAAAGTTGGTAGACCGCTCGAGTGAGCTTTGACCGCTTGAGTGATCTCTTCGGATTCCAAATTTTGGCTCTTGCACAGATATAGCATTCCTTCGCGATTGTGGTTTTCATGGCCGATTATTGGGTTTTAATCAAATTTATTGGGCAACATAAAGGAGGGGTTTAATAAAAATAATTAGTTTTTGGGTGTTGATTATAGAAAATTATTGGCTTTTATAGACAATTATTTGGAAAATTTAACTGGGATTCATGGAAGGTTTCAGGGTCATTACTCCTAGGACTCTATATAAACTAACCTTGACTTCTCAATTATTTTTTATTATTTTTTGTAATGTGAAAATTAGAAAGTATTTATGAGGGTTGTTTTGGGCTCTTGAGGTTGTTCTTGGGTGAAGGAACCCAAGTTGAAACTCTGTTCAACTTCTGCCGAATCAAACTTCAATCTTCATTTATTTCTTCAATCGAAGTAGGAATGTTGATCTACCAACCCTTAGATTCCATTATTTATCGGATGTTTAGGGTTGTTTATAGCATGTTTTAAGTTTTATTTCACATGTATAGAAGTTTTTGTTCGAGTTTTGTTTTTAGATCTGTAAATTTCTGACGAGGATAAAATATAACTGAGAAATACATAATCTCCCACTCGAATAAATATTTGAGTTCAGCGAAGAACTATACATACATCAGGAAACATGTGCCGATCACATGAGGATATTACGGAGCTAAGAAGTAATACCCATATTATATTCGGGCCGAGAAGGTCGAATATATAACCAACCGAGCTTAGAAAGATGACTAGGTAAGCAGCAGACCTTAGAAAGGCGGTCGAACGTCTTGTCGACCTGAGAAGGGCAGTCCGAGATACCATCAACCCAAGAAAGGCGATGGGCAGTATCGAATCTAAGAAAAGACAGAATTCCGAGTAAGTCGGGATAGAGTTCTAAATAGATATGGATGAGAAGTCCACGGCCAATTCGATTAATATGAGAAATATTAATTGAATAAAACTCTAATGGCAGAAGATAACTTCTCGGATAAGAACTAAGTGAGGGTCCTCTAATGATTTATTGTGTTGCAGATCACAGGTCCACTCCTACTGAGAGCATTGTTTTTGTGGATAGTGAGCTCTTAGCTTTCCGTCCTGATTGAGAAAATCTACCCATCTACAATTGGCGCCGTCTGTGGAAAAGCTAAACATCTCATAGCTGAAACACCCAAGAGAGATAAGGAGAAAGAGCACGGAGGGAGAGGCGGATCTAGATCTCCTCCTCCGGTTCCCCAAAAATCAAGGGGACCCAGGAAAGAGGTTCCCGCAGTCCTACCCCCAAAACTAATTGGGGGGCAACTTGGAGGACATGTACTGCTTCCTACTTTGATGCCACCAACTACTTCGCCAGTGGTTCCTCCGCTATAGGCCAAATTGTCGTTGAATTCGTTGGAACAGCGCCCTGATCCTCCACAAGAAACAGAGCGGTCAAGGATGAAATCTCAAACACAAACCCAGAATGGGGGAGGGAGAGGATCCCGAACTCATGAAGGGTCTTGCCGAGATGAAGATTGCAATAACATCGACTAGGTCCAAAGGAGGGACTAGGAAATTGAAGAGATGAGGCGTCACATATGCCACTTGGAGAGAGAAAATTAGACACTCTGCAAACAAAGAGATCCTGATCGGCAGTTGGTATCCGGACGTGATGAACGTTCCAAAACCGGTCCATCACAACGGGACAATTGACACGAACAGATTCAGAGACCCCAAGGAGGGGAACAGCTGGAGCTCTCTCAAACCTAGGTGGACTGCCTCCAGCGCAATCGTTTCTCGATATGCGTGATTGGCTTAATCAGCGGACGGGAATGGCTCCGAATATCAACCAAGCGATGGTATGCCCAGCAGTACCCCCAGCTGCTCAAATTCCCAATATGAGGGCGTGGTTGAATCAGCAATTGGGGTTGAATCGACCAGAGGATGATGAGAATCATAGGGAGTTACAACAACTGGCAGTGTCACCACTGTCAGTACAAATCGAAACGGAGGACTTACCCAAAAAGTTTGTCCCTCTAAAATTCTCAATCTACAATGGACGAACGGATTCAATGACTCACATCAAAGGATTTGTGAACTCCATGATGATATATGTGGGCCATGACAGCATGTACTGCAAAGTTTTTTCCTTGAGTTTTGGAGAAACAACCCTAAATTGGTTTCAAGCCCTCCCCCGAGGTCAATTACTAGCTGTAGGCAACTGGCAGACTAATTTCTCAAGCGCTTCGTGGCTAACCGAGCACAGAAGAAGTACGTGAATACCCTCCTAGCTCTGAGGAAGGGATCCGATGAGGATCTCAGACAATATGCAAGTAGGTACTAGGCAACCTACAATGAGATCGGGGACTATACAGAGGCGTATGCTGTAGAATCCTTTAGGGTGGGGCTATCGTATCGAGATCGGTTGGGGGAATCTTTGACCATAGACCCTCCCAGCACCATTGCAGATCTCATGGGAAGCGTAAAGAAGTATGCAAAGTTTGAAGACGAGATTCGGCGAGATATGAATCGGCCCGCAAGCAAGGTGCATAGGAGCACTACAATAGAACCAGCAACGAAAAGACCAAGAACCGAAGTGGCCAAAGTGGCGCAAGTAGTAAAGGAACGTAAGTCGCCTCGTCCCCAGGCATATAGAACGATACGCACAGTTTTCAACACTCCCATCTTTAAACTAATTTGGCCATTGAAAAATGAGCCATTTTGAAAATGGCCGGCAGCTTTAGGGGGAGAACCCGTGAGGTGCGACCCAAACAGAGATTGGTGTAGTTATCACCAAAAATGCAAGGCGCTTAAACGGTTCCTAGAGGAACTAGTTGAAGCCAGGCATCTTAGACGGTTTGTGACCGATCAAGGGCAATTGAAAATTGAGCCTAAACCCATAGAAACGGAATCCTCTGAGGAAGAGGCAATGGTAACCGAAACCGTCCATGTCATACGTGCTGCAACATCAGTTCTGGACAAAAAGAAAGTTCGGCTCCAACGCCGCCGCGATGGGCATGAACATCATGTTCAACATCTCGGGCAAAAACGAAAAGAGCCCGAGAGAAAAATGGACACGGTCATATCCTTTTTGGACAAGGATCTAGAGGGGTAACGTATCCCCATAATGATGCATTAGTGATCACGCTGCTACTCGGCACAATCAACACGGAGAGGATCCTAGTTGACCAAGGCAGTTCAACAGAAATTCTATATTATGATGCTTTCAAGAAGCTCAAACTTGATAAGGCCGATCTGCAAAAAGCCGATGTCTCACTCATAGGTTTCAGCGCTGAAGCAGTTTGGCCTCTGGGATCCATTACTATTCCTGTGCAGGCAGGAAGGGTCACCCTAGACATAGACTTCTTAGTTGTGGATGTACCATCGGCTTACAACGCAATCGTAGGAAGGACTTGGCTCCATAGGATGGGTGCTATCCCCTCCACATATCACCAGATGCTGAAATTCCCTGGCAAGAAGGGGATCGAATGTGTTCGCGGGAATCAGACGATGGCGAGGAGTTGTTATGTCACTTCCATAAGACACAAACCCAAAGCCGAACACGTGAAATCTATAGAGGTCTCAGATCGACCAACGATAGAGGATATCGGGCGTAATCCAGTCAATCGGGTCGTGAAAAAACTCAAGCAAATACCGGCGCATGAGATAGACCAAGAGAGGTATTTTCTCGTCGGGGAGGAGTTACTTAAGCAAGACGAGAAAATCCTAGTGCAGGTTCTTAAGGAACACATCGACGTATTCGCTTGGACACCACATGAGATGCCTGGGGTGAGCCCAGATATTGTCTGCCATCATCTGAATGTGGATCCTATCAACAAGCCAGTAATGCAAAAAATGTAGGAGGTCGACAGTTCAACATGTCGACGCTGTAATAGAAGAAGTAGATCGGCTACTAGAAGCCAGGGCCATCAGAGAGATTTATTACCCCGAGTGGCTTTCAAACATTGTGGTGGTGAAATAGAAAAACGGGGAGTGGAGGGTATGCGTGGATTTCACCAATCTAAACAAAGCTTGTCCTAAGGATAGCTCCCACTGTCGAAGATAGATCAGCTCGTGGATGCCACTACTAGATATCGGCGCATGAGCTTCTTGGATGCATACCGAGGATATCACCACATTGCCATGTATGAGCCGAATCAAGAAAAGACATCATTCATAACTCCACAAGGTTTATTCTGCTACAAAGTAATGCCGTTCCGTTTAAAGAACGCAGGAGCTACATATCAGAGGTTAGTCACCCTTATGTTTAGGGAACTACTTGGGAAGAACATGCAGGTATATATCGATGACATGGTCGTTAAATCTAAGGAAGCAAAGACCCATATCGCCGATCTTTGCGAAACCTTCAAAGTACTCAGACGGTTCAAGCTCAAGCTAAACACCTCCAAGTGTGCGTTCGGGGTCAGCTTGGAAAAATTTCTTGGGCATCTGGTTACGAGAAGGGGAATAGAGGCTAACCCCGATCAAATCATAGCTCCACAGAACTTACGAAGTCCCCAAACTGTGAAAGAGGTGCAGAGGTTAACAGGGATGGTTGTGGCTCTTAACAAATTCATTAGTAGATTGTTCGACCGATGTCGGCCATTTTTTCAATTACTGAGAAAATAGTCTAAGTATTCATGGGGAGAAGAATGTGAGACAGCTTTCCATGAGATCAAGACTTACTTGGCGAATCCACCACTGATCATCACACCCGAGAAGGGAGATATACTGACACTATATCTCGCCGTGTCCGAGCACGCGGTGAGTGCAGTACTGTTGAAAAGTAAGGATGGAGAACAGACACCAATCTATTATGTGAGCAAGACACTGTTCGATTATGAAACAAGGTACCTCTCCTTAGAGAAACTAATCTTATCCCTTATAGTAGCCTCTAGAAAATTACAGCACTATTTTCTAGTCCAAACGATCGAGATACCAACCAAACATCCCCTCAGCACTGTCTTGAGAAGAGCGGAGTTATCGGGCAGGGTGGCTACGTGGTCTGTGGAACTCGGGGAATACGATATCAGGTTCCTTCCAAGATCAGCGATAAAGGGTCAGATCTTAGCCGACTTTGTTGCAGAATTCTCACACGAACAGACAGAAGAAGTGTCGGCGATCTCAATAACAAGCATGACTGAACAGGGAGCACGGAGAGAATTCGCGGTCGATCAAATACCCTACTGGAGGTTATACGTCGATGGATCCTCATGCTCGCGAGGATCTGGAGTCGGCATCGCGATTGAGGAGCCGGACGAATGTTACTTTGAGCAGTCTATTCGATTGAACTTCAGTACTTCAAACAACGTCGCCGAATACGAGGCGCTAATGCATGGACTCAAATGTGCGTACAATCTGGGGGCAATCTACGTGGCGGTCCACTGTGACTCTCAGCTTGTCCTCAATCTACTCAACGGCGATTATGCCACCCGAGATGAGAAGATGTCAGCTTAGCTAAAGCAAGAGTAGAATTATCAAAGTTCAAGAAGGTCGAAATGACCCACATTAGTTCTAGGCAAAACGAGCATACGGATGCCCTAGCATGTTTGGCCTCAGCCATTCCAAGAGATCAGCACCGAACCATATATGTGGATGCCATCGAATACCTGAGCATCGATATTTCAGTTGCCGAGAAAGCCTTGGAGATCGATCTCGGCCCCAGCTGGAT
>JABCMJ010004461.1:0-15121 GCA_014822125.1 Arbutus unedo | reverse complement strand
GGCCAATAGTCTCAATGAGTTGGGTCACAATATTAATTGTATGACAACTATTAATTATTAATGGAATCCACGTCCTTTTATAGGGATTGATGATATCCTCTTGAGAAAGTTTATAAGTTTCGATTATGTCAAAACCTGAAGGTAGATATTAGTATCCGACATAACGAATAAGTTAAGTAGAAGGTCTCAAGAAATTTTATAGATGTTGATTAAATAAATTGTCAGTAATTTATTTTAATCAACGGGTATCTGTAATCTTAACGTGGGGAGATAAATAAGCATTTAATAACATGGAGCTCGAAATATAATTTTGAGATATGGGAGGAGAATGCAATTATAATTCTGTAGTGGTATGAATTATAATTTATATAATTCGAAATTAATCTGGGCTGGACTAGGAATCCCGAATTATATAGGAAGCCTACCCCATATTTCTCCTAGATGTCCCTATCGTTGCCTATATAAACACCATTATGTCTTATAGGTCAGATACAACTTGATACTCGAATTATTGAGAGCGGTTCTGTGAAGACAAAGAGATCACGTTTTTAGCCCACAGTTGGTACATAATCAAGGTGCAATAGGATTGCGGTAGAAGATCTCAAGGTCAAATGAGCGAGATCATTCCTATCGTGTTCAAAGTTCAATCAGGATCAAACTGTGAAGACAGCCGAGATCTAACCAGACAGATCTAAAAGGTATGAACCCTAGTTCCGCCTAGTAGGATTTCATAATTTTTTTGTTGTATAATCTATATGTGTTCATCACTGAGTCTCGGGAATCGATCTCTAACACCGGCAACGTTCGTGGACCTTATGAACCGTATCTTCCATGTGTACCTTGATCAATTTGTAGTGGTCTTTGTTGACGTCATCTCGATCTATTCATCTACAGAGGAAGAACACCAATCGCACCTGGCTATCGTTCTTAGAATTTTGAGGGAGCATCGCCTTTACGCTAAGCTTAGCTAGTGTGAGTTTTGACTTTCCGAAGTCAAGTTTTTGGGGCATGTTGTTTCGCAAGGTGGAGTATCTATTGATCCGAGAAAGATAGAATCCATTATGGATTGGCAACGACTGAAAAATATTTTTGATATCCGAAGGGCTTGGCTGGGTATTATTATCATTTTGTGCTTGACTTCTCTCGTTTGGTAGCGCCTATAACTCGATTAACTCATAAGGGGACGCGTTTCGTTTGGGATAATGCTTGTGAGGTAGCATTTGAGGAGTTGAAGTGGCGTTTAACTAGCGTACCAGTGTTGATTGTGCCCAAGCGAGGAGTGGGTTACTCTGTGTATTGTGATGCATCGAAGGAGGGACTCGAATGTGTGTTGATACAGACAGGATAGATTGTAGCCTACGGGTCAAGGCAATTGAAGATTCACGAACGGAATTACCCTACGTATGTATTGGAGCTTGCCGTCATCGTTTTTGCATTGAAAATTTGGCGGCATTATCTTTCCGGTGAATTTTGAAGTCTTTTCTGTTCACAAGAGCTTGAAGTATTTGTTCTCTCAGAAGGAGTTGAACTTGAGACAATGTCATTGTATGGAGCACATTGAGGATTATGACTTTGAACTATTGTATCACTTAGGGAAGGGGAATGTTGTAGCGGATGCTTTAAGTAGAAAACCAACCCAATTGGCGAACTTGGCTATTCGTGAATGGAAAGTGATTAATGAGTTTGGGAGTTATGCAACGCACGTTGAGGAGGCTAGTGATGGAGTGACGTTATGCAATTTGACGATCCAATCTACTTTATCAACTCGAGTGGCGGACACTCAACAACGCGATGAAGAGACGAAGGAATTACGCTAGAAGTTTCTTAGTGGCAATGCATGAGATGGGTGGATGATTCACACCGATCGGAGTCTACATTTTTAAAGGAGGTTGTTTGTGCCCGTCGCCTGTCAGGAAGAGATTTTATGAGAATTTCATCATTCCCCATTAGCCGTTCATCCAGGTGGGACAAAAATGTATCGTGATTTGTATCGGCAATTTGGTGGTTCGGTATGAAACGAGACGTTGTGAGTTTTGTGTCGAGATGCTTGACATGCCAACAAGTGAAGGCCAAACACCAACGACCATTGGGAAGTTGCAACCATTTTCAGTTTCGTAGTGAAAATGGGAGAATGTGACGATGGATTTTGTTATCGGTTTACCAAGATTGCCAAGAGGGCATGATTCGATATGGGTGGTAATAGACCATTTGACCAAGACTGCTCACTTTCTATTAATCCTCACTTTCTACCAATCCAAGTTACCGATTCTATTGAGAAGTTCAGTTGATTGTATATCCGTGAGATTATCCGATTGCATGGGATTTTCGTTTCTATTGTGTCCAACCGAGACCCGAGATTCACAGCACGATTTTAGCAAAGTTTACAAGCAGCGCATGGCATGAACTTATTATTTAGTACCGCGTATCATTCTCAAACCAATGGGTAATCTGAACGTACAGTTCAGATTCTTGAGGATATGCTTCGGGCATGTGTTTTGAATTTTTGAGGTAGTTGGGAGGACCATTTGCCGCTTGTTGAGTTTGCGTATAATAATAGTTATCGGTCGAGCATTGAGATGACACCATTTGAGGCTTTGTACGATAGGCCGTGTAGATCGCCGGTATGTTAGACCGAGTTGGGCGAGGCAACGTTTGTCGGGCCAAATTTGATTGGGGAGACTACTGAGAGCATGAAGTTGATTCGCAAGCAACTTTTGACAATGCAAGAGAAGACTACTGAGCAAGTGAAGGTGATTCGCCAACAATTACTTACCACTCAAAGTCGACAAAAGAGCTATGCCAATTGACACCATCGTCCGTTATCGTTTGAGGTGGGAGACTACGTGTTTTTTAAAGTATCACCACATCGAGGCTTATCGCTTTTCGAGCGAAAAGGGAAGCTATCTCCAAGATTCATTAGGCCATTTGATATTATTAAGAGAATTGGGGAGGTTGCTTACTGATTGGCCTTACCACCAAAATTGTCGGGTGTGCACGACGTGTTTCATGTTTCAATGTTGAGGAAGTACGAACCGGATCATTCTCACATTTTGGAGTTGATAGAACTTGAGCTTGGGGCCGATGCGTCCTATGGGGAGCAACCGATATGTATTTTAGATTCTCGTGAGCAAGTGTTGAGAGGCAAGTCTATACCTTTGGTTCGTTTGCTATGGGGCAATCAAGGTAAGGAGAACTTGACTTGGGAACGTGAGGATGAAGTTCAGGAGAAATGCCCACATTTGTTTACTTCTTGATTATTACACGTTTGTTATCAGATTGATGGTTTGGGGCTTGTTTTGCCACCATGTTTATGTGCTTATTGGATGTTATTGAGACATGAATTATGTATCTACTTGCATTATGTTCTTTGAGTTTTCAGAATTATAGAACCTTTTATGCTTGTTGACATTGTTGGATTGACATTACTTCGATATGTACTATTGGTTTCAAGGACTTGATTAGGCCTTGGTCATTGTTTAGTCATTGAGCATGGCATATGCATGAGTTGTGTGCATGAATTCGAGTGATTTTGTTTGAACTTGTTTAGCTTAATAGCTTGGCATCCGTTGAGCTTTGTGGGAGTACTCATTGCTTTATGTTCTGGATTGAGATAATTACGGTGTATCCATGTCCTGATAGTTGGTGTTGTGAGAGGTATCGGTGTCTTATGTGATAGCATTAGAATTTGGCATAGTGTCCATGTCTTGCTGTTAATAGTGTTCAGAGATGTCGGTGTCGAACACTTTTGTTTCATTTTGAGGACAAAATTCCTTTTAAAGAGGGGTGGATGTAAGGACCCGAAAAATTTTGAGTTTTTAAAATTAATTATTTGAATTTATATTTTGGGATATTCGATTCATTGGTTATGATGTGTTTCGAAATTTTAGTTATGAGACCCGAGCCCGAGGACTTTAGTTTTATTACGCACGCGTTACATGAGATGTAGTGTTATTTGGAGATACTTTAGTTGGTTAAAAATCTGATTTTTTGGGTTTAAAGGGGGAATAGCCTTAGGAAATTTTCATTTCCCATTTGTCTCTCTCTCTCTACATTTAGCTCTTCCTTCTCTCTAAAACCCCCTTGAGATTTCATTCACTATTTTCAAATTTCTTTGACATATGGGAAGCTTGGAACGTGCTTGAGAGATGTTTGAAGGCAGATTGCAATTTGAAGCTCGGGAAGTAAGGATTCGAAGCTTGGAAATCCACCAGAACCTAGAGCCTTGCTCATTTCGCCAAATCTTTCGATTCAAAGCTTGAGGTAGGGATGTTTCACCTCTATTATGTGTTTGTAGCATATTTTGGTTGATTTCGTGGTGTTATTGGTCGAATTTGGAAATTTTTGGTCAAAAAACCAAATTTGCATTTTTCTAGAAAAAGTGTAGAAATTGTCAAAGTAGCTAGAGCGACTTTGGGGTCGCTTGAGCGACTATCAAGCTACTATTGAGCGATTTATTTTGTTAGAAAATACATCAAGCGACTTTTGGTCACTCCAGCGACTTGTTGGGCGACTTTAACTGATGGTTTTTACTTTATTTTGAGATTATGAACTAATTGATTTTGGTTATAGGCCATGGTTATAAATAGATGATAATTCTATTACTTCATGTGTTTATTTAACAAATTACGCATGATTATGAAATTAGTCTTATGTTGTGAACATTCTAGATTGGATTGTTAAATTATAGTTTGTATGCCCCATCGACATGTGCGACGGCTAGCCTCCAACGAGAGATGTGCTAGTAATGGTATGTCTAGCTTCTACTCGGAAATGTGCTAGTTGATCTTGACATTGTTTCGCCACCGTTTGGTGAAGTGGTAGTCAGAAAAATATATTTGAAATCGAAATATGATATGTGGATTGTGTGATATGAGTAGCGTTGTATGTGATTTCATCGTAGACATTACAATAAGGTTAATAAGGATGTATGCTCTAATCATCTACGCGTGTTATTATGAATAATTCATAAATTATGTCATATCATTGCACATTCATATAATATTGGCGTAGACATCTCTACTGGGTGTTGGGGCTCATCCCTTTATTTTTTAGGTACAGTTCTGGAGCCTTGACGTAGATTGTATGGATGCATGGCGGCGCATGTTTTGGAAGGCATTCATCTTAGGAGTTACATAGTATCTTTGGAACCTATTTTTGAAAGATGTAAACTAACTCTTTTTTTGTTCTTTCTTTTATATTTGAAAGCAAATCGCACTGTACTAATTCAAACTTGTTATTTTGGCTTAATGGGCCGGGAGTACCTCCTCATGAATTGTAATATTTTGAAAGACGTTATCAATTGTGGATTATGAGAATTATGATTTGGGCTTTATTTGAGTAATTGTGAGGTTTTTAAATGGTAAATAGGGTAATGTATTTTGTTTGAAAATGTGGATGTAACAGCATAAATTTGAGGAGTTGTCCAGATTTGCTGAACATTGGGTGGAAAGAGAAGAGGAAAAGGTATCGTTGTTCGAGAAGGGACTTCGGTCTGATATTCGTGGAAGGGTTTCATTATTTGAGTGTCAAACCCTACCTAGACTTTTGACTAAAGCTTTAACTACAGAAAGTGATATAGCAAATGAAAAGATGAACAACTCGCTAGAATTTTGGATCTAAAAGAGAAGGTGTTTCGCAACAAAACGATTTGATTGACAAAAGTTTTGTGGCATAATCATGCGATTGGAGAAGCCACTGGGGAGCGCGACGAGGAGATAAGAAAGAAATATCCACACTTATATGATTAACGTTAGCGTCCAATTTCGAGGACGAAATTTATTTTAAGTGGGGAATGATGTTACACCCTAACCTTTATTTTAATTTTCATTTAAATCATATTATATTTGAAGGCACAAGTTTTATTTTAGGAATCATTATTGTATTAAGTTAATTATATATATATATATATATATAATTATGCTAGCATTCTGTATATATAAATAGTTATTTCTATTAGTTAATTGTCCATTATAAATAGATTGGTAGGCTAGGATTTTATTGTAGTTAGGGTTTTATTATCTTTTGAAGTTAGGTGAGAGAGAGAGGGCGAACAACAGCTGCATCAATTCTTGTTGTTCAATCCAGAGGCAATTTCGGTGGAGTTTCTGCAGTAAGTTTCTATGTTATTTGTCTTCTTCTACAACACCCATTCTCCTTAGAGATAATAGAAAGCGGTGTGTGGTTTTAGTTCCGTGAGAGTGAGAGAGAGAGAGAGAGAGATAGTAAAGGTAGTGATTTCTCCTGATGCAATAAGTGGTCAACATCCTTTTTTTTACTTGTTTGTCTCATATATATGATATATATCACACATACAGGTATGGCCATAATCAGGTTGGGAAAAGTCCAAGGTCTAGGACCATTATTTTGGTGTAAATGGAAACTGGAGGATATGATTTAGATTTTGTCTTGCATGAGGATTTTCCACACACGCTTTTCACATAGATTAATTAAGGGAGAAGAGGAAGTCATTGGCTTAGTTTTTTTTTTTTTTGATTCTGCTATATGTGGGAATTTAGTGTAGGAAGTAGTCTTAGTATATTACAACCGTGATAGTTAAGTTTTATTATAATTCTAGGTTTTGGTATTTTCATAATGATTAAACTTCTAGGTTAATCATATTAATATTGTTATGATTGGAATAGGTAATGATTTTATACATCATTTATCTTAACAGGTTAGCCTCATTCGTTCTCTATTTGAATTGTGTTGTCTTCCACTCAGGTGAGTAATTAAGTATATTACGTATTTTTGAAATCTATCCGTTCTCTTAAAAATATTCTTTTCAAAGATGCATTTATGTGTTATGAATTGGAAATCATATTTGGTATTTAATTGTTCAAAAGGCATACAGTTTATATTCAATGAATCATTTAATTATCTCAATGGTCTTTTTAGTGAAAACTTTGTGGATATTAATTGGGAACATATTCTTGGAAGTTCAGGAAAATTAATCCTCTGTGTGCAGGTAACTCTGGCCATTAGGGAAGATTCTTGGGTTAGGCCGGGTGACCCTAATGTTGAATAGTTGAAGGAAAAGTTCTAGCTACATCCTGGTGACTTTAATCGGATCGTCTTAGGGAAAAGTTCCATGGGCTGCCTACTCGTTGTGACTCTAAATTCGATATTGGATCCAACTTTTGAGTTATTTTGGTACTATTTGGTATTTGTAATTCCCCTTGTTGTTTGGCTAGATATTTTGTGATCACCATTGAGATTCATTATTGGTTAAATGAAATATTGTTTATTTTATTTGGTTGTGATATACTCTTATGCCTTATTTTCTGCAGATAACTTAAATTATTTTAATCTCTCTTTTATAAATTTATTATAATATACATGTTTTGCCATTTACTGAGTTCTCCACTAATGGATTTATTTCACCTTGTTTTCAGACGAGACAGGATGTTAGGTAAGGACTTTGGTGGCATCGTGGGATTTATTTTGTTGACCATCATAGGACATTGCATTTAGTTTTAGAATTTTATTATTTTGCTTCGACATTTCTTTTAAAATTTTAGTAACTAGATGTCTTTGATTTATTTATTCTTTGAATGCACATTTTTATTTGTTGGTTCACAGGATGGTTATGTCTGACGGTTGATTTGGAACATTTGGTTCAATTTTGTTATTTGAAAACTGGGTTATTTAGTATCCGATATTGTTTACGTATTTTTATTATTTTGATGCTGTGTGTTCTGCAAGTTGAAGCCTTGCAGTTCACAGCTGGTCACATCTTCCATTTTGGGGTGTGACAATATGAATATACACCTAACTCATGCATACATGTTTTACATATATTGTTGTGACCTATGTATTTATATGCCAATATCTATACATATACTTCTCGATCATATATATATACATATATGTATATTTGGGTCATTCATCGAACAATCCATAATAAGCAATTTATTTAGCGAACAATCCATAATGAGCAATTTATTTAGGGAACAGTCCATCTAAAACTAAATTACGGCCGGAAGTCCTTTTGGCACATAAGTTCTAAAAATACACTTCTAGTAAACATGCGATAACGTTATCTGTTTATCAGATATAAAAGCGATAATTTTATTAGATAAAGTTACCTGTTAATATTTTACGAGTTAACATTATCTGTTATTTTTAACAGATACCTTAACAAATAATTTTATCTAGTAGTTTTGAAAGAATAATTTTATTAGATAATTATATCTGTTACTATTTACCAGTCAATATTTCTGTCGATTTAAACAGATCCCTTAACAAGCAGAGTTATCTGTTCATTTTCGAAATGAAGGTGTTATTAGATAAAATTATATGTTCTATGTTTTCTAATTTGATTAGTAGATATATCAAACCAACATATAATGTTATTTAACTCGCTCATTAGAAAAATAACCCTATTTTTTAATTTTGAAACGATGATTTCATTAGATAAAGTTATCTGTTAGTATTTATCAGTTAACATTATCTATCGGTTTAAACAGATACCTTAATAAATAAATTTGTCTACTAGTTTTAAAATAATAATTTTATTAGATAACTATATCTATTAGTATTTATCAGTCAATATTTTTGTCGATTTAAACTGAAATATTAACAAACAACATTATCTGTTAATTTTTGAAGTGGTAATATTATCAAATAAAATTAGGGGCAAATTCGTCTATAAAAGAACCTAAGGCTTTAAAACTTTTCAAACAATGAATTCTGACTTATAAATTAAATTAACCCATCCTTAATGGATTAATTTAATACATATTTATGTACGTATATATGTGTATATACACATATTAAATTGTATCAATACTATATATGTACATATCTATATGTACACATAGTGGACCAAATATACTAGCCCTTAGATTGAGTTGAATTCAAGGGCCTAGATTAAAACCCCCAATCCCCTTTTAAAATCTCCAAATCCATAATATCCCAATAGTTCTACGATTTTGGCTAGTAATCTCATGTTCAACGATCGAAAATGAAAACGCACCCATAGGTGACACCAATGGTCCCTGACAAGGGTAAAAATGTAATTGAGAAAATATATTTTTCACCCTCAGCAAGAGATTTAGTTCGGCAACAAATGGAGGGTGCATGAAGACACACGTGCCAATCACGTGATGGCATGGCCGACCTACGGAGGGATATCCATACTTATTCGGGCCGAGAAGGACGAATACCTACCCAATCGACCTTAGAAAGATGGTTTGGATAACGGCCGACTTGAGTAAGGCGACCCCACATCTTGCTAACCTGAGAAAAGCGGTCCAAGATGCCATCGACCCGATAAAGGCGATAAGCGATTGTTATGCCGAGATAACACCGAATCCCGTAAAAGTTGGGATACCACTCTAACGGATAAGGATGAGAGATCCACGGCCAATTTAATTAATAAAAAGAGTATTAATTGAATGAAAACTCTAATGATAGAAGATAACTGTTTGATAGAGAGTTATCTCATTAGTGGCCAATCAGAATCCTAAGAGAATTAGGATTAAAGATAAAGTCTATAAATAAAGCTCCAGATCAACAAATAAGATACGTTCTAACTAGTGCATAATTTCGCTTGCTAATAGGGAATATTAGCCTGAGTTATTAGTCATCCTGTGAGCTTTTGTCTGACTTAATCATTAGAGTGTCGTCCTGCCACAGCAGTAGAGGGCTCTTTGACAATTTATTGTTTGCAGATCACAAGCCCATCCATAGTAAAAGCATTGTTTCTGCTGGATATTGAGAGTTTGGCTTTCCGTCCTGATCGAGAAAATCAACCCATCTACAATTAGCACCATATGTAGGAAAGCTAACATCTCATGGCTGAAACAACCAATAAAGATCAGGGGAAAGAGCACGGAGGGAGAGGCAGATCTAGATCTACTCATCTGGTTCCCCAGAAATCAAGGGGACCCAAGAAAGAGGTTCCTACAGTCCTACCCCCAAAGCTAATCGGGGGGCAGCCTGGACAACAGGTACTGCCTCCTGCTATTCCGCCAGTGGTTCCCCCGCTACAGGCTGCATTGTCATTGATTCCACTGGAACAATGCCCTGATCCTCCGCGAGAAACGAAGCAGTCATGGACGAGAGATAAATCTCAAACACAGACCCATAATGGGGGAGGGAGAGGATCTTGAAATCACGAAGGGTCTCGCCGAGACGAAGATTACAATAACATCGACCGAGTCCGAAGGAAGAACCAGGAAATTGAAGAGATGAGGCGTTACATACGCCATATGGAGAGAGAGAATCAAACACTTCGCGAACAAAGAGATCCTGATCGACAGTTGGTATCCGAACGTGATGAACGTTCTGAAATCAGTCCGTCAAGAAGGGACAGCCGTCACAAACAGATTCAGAGACCCCAAGGAGGGGAACAGCAGGCTGGAGCTCTCTTAAACCTAGGCGAACTACCTCTAGTGCAACTGTTTTTCGATATGCGTGGTTGGCTTAATCAGCAGACGGGAATGGCTCCGAACATCAACCAGGCAATGGCATGCCTTGCAGTGGCCCCAGCTGCTCAAATTCTCGATATGAGAGCATGGTTGAATCAGCAATTGGGGTTGAATCGACCAGAGGATGATGAGAATCAAAGGGAGTTGCAACAACTGGCAGTGTCACCACTATCAGTACAAATCGAAATGGAGAACTTACCCAAAAAGTTTGTCCCTCCAAAATTCTCAATCTACAATAGACGAACGGATCCAATGACTCACAACAAAGGATTTGTGAACTCCATGATGATATATGTGGACCATGACAACCTGTACTCCAAGGTTTTTTCCTTAAATTTGGGGGAAACAGCCCTAAATTGGCTAACCAAGCACAGAAGAAGTACGTGAACACCCTCCTAGCTCTAAGGAAAGGCTCTGATGAGGAGCTCAGGCAATACGCAAGTAGGTACTAGGCAACCTACAATGAGATCGGGGACTGTATGAAGGCGTATGTTGTCGAATCCTTTAGGTTGGGGCTATCGTATCAAGATCGGTTGAGGGAATCTTTGACCATAGACCCTCCCAGCACCATTACAGACCTCATGGGGAGGGTAGAGAAGTATGCCAAGTTCGAAGACGAGATCCAACGAGATACGAATCGGCCCACAAGTAAGGTACATAGGAGCAGTACAATAGAACCAGAAACGAAGAGACCAAGAACCGAAGTGGCCAAAGTGGTGCAAGTACGTAAGTCGCCTGGTCCCCAGGCATATAGAGCGATACGCACAGTGTTCAACACTCCCATCTTTAAGCTAATTTAGCCATTGAAAAATGAGCCCTTTTGGAAATGGCCGATAGCTTTAGGGGAGAACCTGTGAAGCGCAACCCGAATAGAGATTGGTGTAGTTATCACTGAAATAATGGCCATATCACCGAAAAATGCAAGGCGCTCAAACGGTTCCTAGAGGAACTAGTTGAAGCCGGGCATCTTAGACAGTTTGTGGCCTATCAAGGGCAACTAAAAGTTGAGCCTGAACCCATGGAAATAGAATCCTTTGAGGAAGAGGCAATGGTAATAGGAACCGTCCATATCATACATGCTGCAACATCAGTTTTGGACAAAAAAGAAGTTCGGCTCCAATGACGCCGCGATGGGAATGAACATCATGCTCAACATCTCGAGCAAAAACAGAAAGAACCCAAGAGAACAACAGACATAATGATATCCTTTTCGGACAAGGATCTAGAGGGGGTAACCTATCCCCATAACGATGCATTAGTAATCACGCTACTGCTCGGCACAATTAACACGGAGAGAATCCTAGTTGACCAAGGCAGCTCGACAGAAATTTTATATTATGATGCTTTCAAGAAGCTCAAACTTAATAAAGCCGATCTGCAAAAAATTGATGTCCCACTCATAGGTTTCAGCGCCAAAGCAGTCTGGCCTCTGGGATCTATTACTATTCTTGTGCGGCAGGAAGGGTCACCCTAGACATAGACTTCTTAGTTGTGGATATACCATCAGCTTACAACGAAATCATAGGCAGAACTTGGCCCCATAGGATGGGTGCCATCCCTTACACATATCACCAGATGCTGAAATTTCCTGGAAACAAGGGGATCGAATGTGTTCGTGGAAATCAGACGACGGCGAGGAGTTGTTATGTCACTTCCATATGACACAAACCCAAAGCCAAACACGTGAAATCTATAGAGGTCTCAGATCAGCCAACAATAGAGGATATCGAGCGTAATCCAATCGATCAGTTTGTGGAAAAACTAAAACAAACACCGGCGCATGAGACAGACCCAAAAAGGAATCTTCTCATTGGGGAGGAGTTATCTAAACAAGGCGAGAAAATCCTGGTGCAGGTTCTTAAGGAACACATCGACGTATTTGCCTAGACACCGTAGGAGATGCCTAGAGTGAGCCAGAATATTGTCTGTCATCATCTGAATGTGGATCCTATCCACGAGCCAGTAATGCAAAAATGTCGAAGGTCGGCAGTTCAACATACCGACATCGTAATAGAAGAAGTATATCGGCTACTAGAAGCCGGGGCTATCAGAGAGGTTTATTACCTCGAGTGGTTGTCAAACACTGTGGTGGTCAAGAAGAAAAACGAGAAGTGGAGGATATGCGTGGAATTCACCAATCTAAACAAAGCCTATCCTAAGGACAGCTTCCCACTGCCGAAGATAGATCAGCTCGTGGATGCCACTGCTGGATATCGGCGCATGAGCTTCTTGGATGCATATCGAGGATATCATCAGATTACCATGTATGAGCCGGATCAAGAAAAGACATCATTCATAACTCCACAGGGTTTATTTTGCTACAAGGTAATGCCGTTCAGTTTAAGGAATGCAAGAGCTACATATCAGAGGTTGGCCACCCTTATGTTTAGGAAAAATGCTTGGAAAGAACATGGAGGTATATATCAATGACATGGTCGTTAAATCTAAGGAAGCAGAGACCCATATCGCCGATCTCTGCGAAACCTTTAAAGTACTCAGACGGTTCAAGCTCAAGCTGAACACCTCCAAGTGTGCGTTCGGGGTCAGCTCTAGAAAATTTCTTGGGCATCTGGTTACGAGAAGAGGAATAAAGGCCAACCCCGATCAAATCGTAGCTCCACAGAACTTACGAAGCCCCCAAACTGTGAAAGAGGTGCAGAGGTTGACAGGCATGGTTGCAGCTCTTAACAGATTCATCAGTAGATCATCCGACCGATGTCGGCCATTTTTTCAATTACTGAGAAAATACGAATGTGAAACAACTTTCCATGAAATCAAGACTTACCTGGCGAATCCACCACTGATCATCACACACGAGAAGGGCAACATACTAACACTATATCTCGCCGTGTCCACGTATGCGGTGAGTGCAGTGCTGTTGAAAAGCAAGGATGGAGAACAGACACCCATTTATTACATGAGCAAGACACTGCTCGATTTGGAAACAAGGTACCTCCCTTTAGAGAAACTGATCTTATCCCTTATAGTAGCCTCTAGGAAATTACAGCACTATTTTGTAGCCCACACGATCGAGATACCAACCAAAAATCCCCTTAACACTGTCTCGAGAAGAGTGGAGTTATCGGGTAGGGTGGCAACCTGGTCTGTGGAACTCGGGGAATATGAGATCAGGTTCCTTCTAAGATCAGCGATAAAGGGTCAGGTCCTAGCCGACTTTGTTGCAGAATTCGCACATGAGCAGACATAAGAAATGTTGGCGAACTCAATAACAAGCATGGCCGAACAGAGAACAAAGAGAGCAATCGCGGCCGATCAAATACCCTGCTGGAGGTTATACGTCAATGGATCCTCTTGCTCGCGAGGATCTGGAGTCAGCATTGTAATTGAGGAGCTGGACGGATGTTACTTTGAGCAATCTATTCGATTGAACGTCAGTGCCTCAAATAACGTCGCCGAATACAAGGCTCTAAGCCATGGACTCAAATGTGTGTACAATCTAGGGGCAACCTACGTGGCCATCCACTGTGACTCTCAGCTTGTCCTCAATCAACTCAACGGCGATTACGCCTCCCGAGATGAGAAGATGACAGCTTACGCGGCTAAAGCAAGAATAGAATTATCAAAGTTCAAAAAGGTCGAAATGACCCACATCAGTTCTAGGCAGAACGAGCACGCGGATGTCCTAGCATGTTTGGCCTCAACCATTCCAAGAGATTAGCATCAAACCATATATGTGGGCACCATCCAATACCCGAGCATTGATATTCCAGTTGCTGAGAAAGCCTTGGAAATCGATCTCGGCCCTAGCTGGATGGATCCAATCATCTCTTACCTTACTAGGGGAACAGTTCCTGACGATAAACGAGAAGCTCATAAGCTCCGGATCAAGGCCATACGATTCTGGCTCTCACCTAAGCAAGAACTCTATAGGAAATCTTACACTGGTTCGTATCTGAAATGTGTGCACCGAACTTGGTACAAAAATTCCTATTTGAGATTCATGAAGGCACTTGCGGAAGCCATGCTGGGGGCAGGTTTATCTCCCAGCGAGCCATATCCCAGGGATATTGGTGGCCTTATATGTAGGAGAATGCAAAGAAATATGTACAAGCCTGCGAGAAGTGTCAAAAGTTTGCCCCAATCACCCATCAGCTCGCAACTGACCTGGCACCACTCACCAACCCTTGACCTTTTACTTAGTGGGGCCTCGATATTGTTGGTCCACTTCCCAAAGCGACTGGCGAATGGAAGTACCTCATGGTTGGCACTGATTATTTTACTAAATGAACAGAAGCAGAGCACCTAGCCAAAATCACATGGAAGAACATTGAACGATTCGCTTGGCAAAACATTATCACTAGATTTGGCATCCCATACGCCATTGTCTGGGACAATGGAACCCAATTTCAGGTAAGTTCAAGGCCTTCTGCTTATAGTATCAAATCTGCAACTATGATGCTTCTGTGGCATATCCTCAATGCAATGGGCAAGCAGAAGCCTCAAACAAGACGATACTTGGAGGTATCAAGAAACGGTTGGAGAAAGCCAAAGGCAAAATGGGTTGAAGAGCTACCACTGGTCGTATGGGCATATAGGACCACACCACGCCGATCTACGGGCGTCACCCCGTATTCCTTTGCGTATGGCACCGAAGCTATCATTCCACTTGAAATTGGCCTTCCAACCATTCGCACCGTGTCGCGCCCGGAAATTTCCTCGGCCCCCCTCGC